>OMLM01011567.1:142444-182385 GCA_900302695.1 Helostoma temminkii | reverse complement strand
ACTCACCCGCGTGTGCGTGTGTGTGTGCGTACGTGCGAGTAAATTCCTGGGTGACTCCTCACTGTTGTTATGTGTTGTTGAAGCTGTGGAGGTGGAGAAGTTAGTTTGCCCGTGTCTTAACATGTCATTATACAAAGGCACGCTCTCAGTTCCATTTTACAGTCTCCTACAGTCAAATCCTTGAAAAATTGTGTATTAATACAATTTAATAGCTAATAAATGCTTTAAAAATGATAAATGAAAATGAAAAAAAAAAGGATTATGAATGGTATTACCAGATTTTTTACTAAAATACAACACGATAATTTAAAAGCCTCACCATCCTGTGCCACTTTCTTTTACTTTCTCATGAGGTACGTGCATGGTGATTGGTTGCATGATATATCCTGATGGCTGGGACTCAGATGAGGTGAAGCGCATGTGTGGCCAGCGCACTGACAAATACACCCTGGGCAACTGCACTGTGCGCTGGGCCTACATCCTGGCCATAATCAGCATCATGGACTCGCTCATCCTCTCCTTCTTAGCCTTCAGCCTGGGCAGCCGGCAGGACAACCTGCTGCCTGAGGACTTTCAGGTGGAAGAGAAAGGTAATAGAGTTACGGGACGGTGGAGAAAGGACTACTTGTCCTGCATCCTTGCATTTGCAATTACAATTATCAGAATAACGTTCAACACTTACATTCATGTTCTACTGTTAGACACAAGATTCCTGTCCACTCTGGCTCTGGGGAATATTTGGTCCAGTTGCAATTATCCTCTGTTTAGTGTAAAATGCTGTATAATGACAGCTATTAGATGATTGCTGTGGAATTACAGATGACCAGGATCTTCGGTGATTCTCAGACATTTTCTCATGGCTCTTTTACATGGTGAACATGTAGTTCATCAATATGCATTATCATTGTGGACATGGATCAGCACATAACACTGGTGCAATATAGCAGAGCTGCTATCAACTCTTATCAGATTAGTACAGTTTATTTTAAAACCAACTGATCTACTGACAGATTAACAAAATGTTATCTTATTGACCAAACTGCGATTTTTTTCCGTATCTTTTCAGTAATGCTGCTTCCTGCTTTTTTGCTCTCAACCACAGATAAGGCATAGATTCCTGCAGGCAGCAACCACCTGAGAAGGACGTGAATCAAAGAGAAGTACTGCGCTGATTCCAGGGATTAAAATATATTCCAGTGCTTCAGGGCAGTGAGTTAATATAAAAGATAAGTTAGTATGAATTCAGTTTGTCCTCAAAATTGTAACAGTTGTTAACTTCCAAACCTACAGCTCTAACCTCACAGACGCTAATTGTCATCTTAGACTGCTGTAAATGATGTTTTCTATTAAATCAATTCAGCAAATATGTGAAGTGAACTCTTCATTATGAATGTAAAGTTGTTCATAACTCTATATTGACATCTGTCATGTGCTGACTTTTGAGATATTAAACTATTATTTTTGATAATATCCATCAGTATTTAATGGTTTTAAATGGTAAACATAGAGACCAAACTATAACCTGATCTACTGCATCTGATGGTGCTGAGAATAAGATATGTGTTAGATATCTGATACCACAGTTTAGCTTCCTGGTGATATTTTAAAGTGTTTCCAAGTTATTGATCATTGATCAAAAAGAAAACTGTAAACAAGCATTTACGTCCATTTGCAAGCAGCTGGGTGTGCGACTACAGATGCAAATATTAAGAAGTTTATGGTTCATAGGACTGTAGCCAGTTTTCCTGAATGTAGCCACAAGAGCAAAATCAATCCCATATTGAACAGGAGAGTGCTGATGGTGGACAAAGAGCCAAGAACTCTAATAAAAGAAAAACTGGACAAGCCTCATTCCTTCAGGGAGAATGTCATTTGGACTGACGAGACAAAACTGTAGCTTTTTGATCCTTTTTGGTCCTAGAGAGCCACAGCCCTGCTTGTTTTCCAACTGTCCCTGCACTTACAGCTCCTGATTGGCTGAACACACCTGATCCAGGTAATCAACAGAGGGATAGCTGGAAAACAAACAGGGCTGTGGCTCTCTAGCACCAGGGTTGGCTACCCCTAAATCTAGAATTTCAAGAAAGAAAAGTACTTCCCAGTGTCAGAAAGCTCCATGTTTGTTCCAGGCCACAGGTTCTTAAATGGGATAATGACCTAAAACACAGCTAAATGTACCAATGGGAACATGCAGTCTAGGGAAGGCAGCCTTCAAACCAGAGAAAGCTAGAGAGGTTTGCTCAAGAAGCATGTTCCTCACTGAGAGCTACAGAAATCTAGGATAGGATTGTCTTTTGTCCAACAAAATATTAGTCATACACAATCCAGATAGAGTTTGAAAAATGTTTATTCTTATTACTTACAGAAATCATCATGAAGAGAGAAGTCATGGACAGAAGAGATTTTATAGAAAAAATGGTTTTAAGGAATTCAAAGCATTATTACAGCATATGTTTTTAGTACAATCTATTATCTTTAGATACAACACCTCAACCTGCTGTGGAAACTAACATTCTTTAAAAGAGTTGCAAAAAGTGTAAAAAGTGTTTGAACCTCATATCTTGTGCCTTCTACACTGCTGGCAGTCTCATCTAGAAACTGTGCAAAGCTAATGTTGCAGAGAGGGAAAGATGAAAGGCTAATGTTTGGTACACTGTACTGTTTCAATGAATGACATATGAAAATATTTTTTAACAGGTAATAACTACAACTATAGGTATGAAACATTTGGTAAATCGCCTTTTGCCAAGTGGAGAACACTTCTGGATTGTTCACATGATGTTGTACAAAGTGATTTTTTTCCCCAAAACAACATGAAACACTGGTCATTCTAAAAATAATACCTGTAGCAATAAAAATCTGAGATTACACCGTTTCCTGAAAATAAAACAGTGTGATAGGACTCTCTCCCCTGACTTGATGCACAATGTTGACATGTATGAAATGTATACTTCCTAACCACCAAAGTGCTGTCTGTATACAAATGTACAATAGTGTTTTAGGATAAAGCTAACTTAACACTGCTAAGAACTTTACTAGCAACACCGTTAGCATTACGCACTTATTCTGAGCATTTTGCACACAGTTGACAGCCAAAGGCCATGAAGCTGGCACAGCTAAAATAGGGACTGGCAGACAGAGAGGGATTTGGCTAATTAGTGACCTATATGTTTAACAGCATGTGAGTTTGATGGTAAACATCGTGTGTGCGTTTACATCCTGCCTTCATTTGTATTTGCAGACAAGTACAATTTCCTTTTACATTTGACAAAGTTTATTATCAATATCTAAAATTACAGACAATTAACACTGCAGAGAAAGAGCTGGGTTGATAAGCAGCCGGCAAAAAAACAAAAGACCTTGAGTTCCTTGTTTAATTTGTCCATAACAGGACAAAGACTGTGCAGCAGTGTCTCTTTTTATTGTTTGGATTTTTGAAGGTATGTGTAAGTAGCCCCTGAGAGCCATGACAGGACGCAGGCACGATGCAGCAAATGTGTGTTTACACTGTATATATTTTCAAGTCTAGGACCTTCAAACCTAATGTTGCGCAGGAGTGGCCTCTAAGATGTGAGCCATGGATGGGAGAGGCACTGGGCTGCTGTGGCCCTCCTTTCAGGCACCAGGTCCAGCATGGGCAGGAGGAAGCTGCTGAAGGACTGGGCTTCCTCTTTGGACCACTCGTACTTTTCTACCAACACGTCGAAAAGACCCCATGGCTTGAGCTTGGTGATGTGACGGAGGTCACCTGGGAGAAAATGTCACATTTCATTGACAACAGTGGTGAATGGTGACTGATTAAAGATTATACATATAGTATAGTGTGTAAAATTATGTTTTTACATATATGCATCATCATAGTGCAGTGTAATAAATCCACTGCACCATTTTATAAACTATAAATAGCTGCACTGAACTTAATTTGCAACTTCTGCTCTCAAACAGAGCAGATGGCTGTCCCCTTGAGCCATCAGGTGCTCAGTCTAAAATAGCAACATTTGCACCAAATACCTGGATGTTCTGAATGTAGCTACAAGCAGACAGCTGGTGGCAGGGCGGGTGTGTTTACCTTTCTTGGTGAAAAACTCCTTGGAGTATTTGCCTGCTAAGATCAGCTTCCGAGGAACTTTACCTAACAGTTCGATAATCAGTGCTATGTGATCTACAGGGAGGCAGAGAAATACAAATGGTGAAAAAAACATGGTAAACACAATTACACAAATGACAGAATATACTGCCATCCACATTTATGTGTGAAAAAATATACACCAAATATGCTGTCAACTTCTAGCTTGCATAAAAAAATGTGACCGTTTTATTTCTTAGAAATGCATATGAAGTTCTCTCTCTAGATCTTATACACCTCAAATGAATTTAAACTTATCATGAGTCTTGTCTAGTGGCATGACCCTTTAGTTAAACTCTGAAATCATTTATCACATTTTGGGGGAACTAACCTTCATCTCTTGAATAGTCTTCTCCGGAGTGGGGCTCAAACAGATAATCTCCAGTAGCAAGCTCGAAGGCCTGAGGAGACAAGCACAAATAACCTCAACAAGTAGATCTGATGGGTTTAATCATACATGGCTAATGAGGAAACAATGCAGTGTGTCCATAGAGACATGTGGGTTAGCAAACTTCTCCTGCTGTGTACTGACCAGATCTTTAATGTGCGCATTTGTTTTCTCTCAACCAGCACTTTGTCCTGGTCTAGGCTCTTTTTGAGCTCATGTCTCTAAGGAAAATAAATATTTTTGCAGGCGCAGCAAGATCAAACTTAACGTGATCTTCGTAAATATAAAAATGTACCCTGTGGAGTTTTTGGTTACTAGGGGCTTTGATGAGCAGGTGCCCAGATTGTATTTCTTCCTATGGGCATATGCACATCATGGGCATTGGGTTGATGTCAAATGATAATGTAAATAATGCAAGTAACAGAGGAGCCTAGAGAAAGTAACCTAGTACCATCTGTATCTACCAGTACTAACACTTTGAGCCTAATAAATTATAATAAATTGCTTTCTGATGTCAGTTTATTATAATTGTCATGTCCGTTTTACCATGCAGGCTGTGCTCCAGATGTCTGCTGGGGTGCTATAGCCGGCTCCTATCAGTACCTCTAGAGAGCGATACTGCCGTGTCTGGATGTCATCTGTGAAATGTTTATGCTGTGAGAAGGAGAGAGGAAATCTTAACTGGTGTTCTGTAGCAACAGTAGAAAAGTAGCACATAGAAACCTTTTAAGTTCGCAATTAAGGTCTTTTAAAATTGTCAATGTGTTTGCACTCACCACCCAGCAGGCATTGCCCAGGTCAGCTATCTTAACCTGCAACTTGTCAGCATTGAGAGGCTCCAGGGGGTTTACTAACAAATTTCCTGCTGCTTCTGCTAAACAGAGCAGATGAAGAAGGAGAGAGAATGAGAGGTAGAAAAGCATGGGGACAAATGCCAGAGAAAAATGCATTGTAATGTGGCTACCTGCTTACAACTGCACTGGGACTATGTAACAACAGGGGAAAAACATTATCTCATGAAACATGACACCCTTTTGCAATCCAGCTTCTGGACTTGAATTTTGTGGACAGTAAACTCAGATTGGAGACTGCTGCTGGAGCAGGTATCAGAGCTGCAGAAGGTTAATTACATATTACATTACAGGATCTTCCACAAACTGGTCAGCACAGATTCTTATTCATGTCCAGGCATAAAAAAACAATGCATTCACAGATATTAGCTGAACTACAGTGGCTTTTTCCTAATACTCTGGGAAAATGCAGCTCTCCTGAAAACTGTGAAACCCACTGTTCTACTGTACCAGTCCAGGCAGAGCTACACTCAAGTCTTGGTTCCTCATTAAAATGTATGTTGCATTAATGTGCTTACTGATGCAAATACAGATTCATATTTGTGTTCATTTTGTTCAAATCATATTTCTCTTCTATAGTTTGACAATATACATCTTATGGATAATAAGCAAAACATAGAACAAACTGAAGTCATTTTCAAAGTATGTTTTAGTAATTACCTTATAAAATTGTAGGTAATAAATGTCATACTGAGCTTTGGTGTATATAAAATTCTGTAAGACCAACACAGCATCATAGGTTGAAATGCTCATAACACAGCTCCAATAAAACATTGGTATTAGAAGAAAGCTGGAAACAAAGGGGAAAACCAGGGTTCCTTTTCAAACTAACCATTATGGTTCTCTTCATCTTCATCTCTTCTTTTAGTAGCCCCTTGCATGTCCATTTCCTCCTTCTTCTCCTGCTTGTCTTCTTCCTTTAGCTCTATGGCCACAGAGTTTAGGCTGAGGGATGAAGGGAGCTGCTGCAGGTTGGTATCTGGGTCTCCAGGTGACCCATTAAAGGTCAGATGCTCTTCTTTGTTATCTAACGTGTCGTGTGTCTCTCGGTTTTCCAGCTGGTTTGCGTTTTGTTGGTCCTCCTGCTCGTCTATCAACCGCTTGGTCTCATGTACCTGGCCCTCCAAGCTTGCCTCGTTCTCTGAAGTGGATGCATGGCCGTTGCAGTTCACTTCCATCCTGTTCTCCTCTTTGGCAACATCCTCCCTCCGTTCATGTAGCTCTTTCATCTGCTGGGGCTGCTCATCAGGTGTCGAGTCTGTGGCAAAAATGAGGACCTCAACAGTGAGCTGCTGTCTTCCATCTGACTCACAAATATGATGTGACCACTCACTCACCTGTGATAGTGTGGTTGGAAATATCTTGAAGAGTGGCTGACATGGAAAGGGTGGCTGAGGACGTTGTGTCCTCAGTGGTTTCTGTTGTGGTCTCCTCATCTTCCTCCTCTTCCCCTCCTTCAGGAACTGCTCCTCCCTCCATTTCTTGGATCCTCTTCTCTAGCAGCTCTGCCTGCTTCTTTTGCTTCTTTTTCATCTTCTTCTTTTTGTTTTTTGACATTTTGGCCATCTGCATAAAATACACATGCAAGAAAATTTTTTATTTGCATTCTGATCTTACTTGAATTGGTTTCACAAAACTTCATATTTCAAAATCTGACCAAAAAAAAAACAACTTACTGCTTTGGGTGGGGGCGCTGTACTCACTGAAGTGAACAGGAAAAAACATTACATTAGTGAACAACATATGTGGCACATCCTTTGCCTCTTTATAATTAGTATTCTGTAGGGGTGGCTGAGTTGATTCACACTGAGCTGTACTAACAGAATGGCTCTGCAACAGCACCCAGCTCAGTAGGAGACACAAAATCCTCTGAGCAAGCTGGTAATTTCCATAACCAATCCAGTGGTGACTCACACTGACACATAGCTAAGCTCTCCCCTTTTATTAGAAACTTGCTTTAAATTCTGAAGCCTCAAGTTTCTGAATGATGATATCACACACACATAATTATTATACTGTTATACTACAACAATGAAAAATCCCACACATTTAAAGCAAAACATCAATAAAATGCTGCATGGCAGTGACATTGCTGTGAAGTCAGCAAACCTCTTGGCTGTCAGCAACATGCTGATAAAGCGACAGAAGTTGCTTAGTGAAGAACAGAGTAAGAGAAAGGGTGTGACCTGCAGAACCCGAGGGAGGTGCAGCCCCAGACTTCTGCCACTGCGTAGCTTCGGCAGCCATTTTCTTGATGTAGGACTCATTTACTGTCAGCAGAATGTTCTCTGGTTTAATGTCTGTGTGGATGATCCTACACTTGGTGTGGAGGTAGTCTAAGCCCTGCAAAACCTGCAGCACAGAAGAGAAATAAGTGTTTCAACAGCACTGTCTGGAATATAACTGACACTACATCCAAATGACAATATAAAAACATATTCTTCCTAAAACAGGAAAAGTATGGGATGTGGTGAGGACACCTTCTTTTTGTGTCGCTGTACAGTACCTGTCGTATGATGCTTTTAACACTGGGTAGGGGTAGGCCTTGGTAATTCGACTTGATAATCCACTTGAGTAGGTGATACCCCAGCACCTCAAATACCATGCAAACATCTGCAAATGTGCATGGTCAAGGAATAATATGATCACATGATGATTCTCAAATAACCGACTAAGTTTGAGTTGAACCTACACACAATAGATACTTTAAATTTGTCTGGCCATTCAAGGATTTTGCATGACTGAACAGGTAGCTACCCATACGTACACACCCAAAAGTTTAACTGAGTTTTCAGAGGATGTGTGGGCATGCTGAACACACAGCTGTAGACTGGATTGTGGGAGAGAGAAGGACGGAGGAAGTGTCAGTGCGTCAGAGTGACACTGAGATGTGCCAAAGCACACAGCCAGACACATGTCAGATGAACATCTGTGAGCCACCAACAGCAGAGCAGAGTCTAAATCTAGGATTGTAATGAAAATGCAACAGACTAACAGCATATTTACACTCTGATTGTATCCTAACATTGCTGTTTGCATTTAAAGTCAAACAATTCTAATTCCCTAAAAGTGGCAATAACAAGGTAAACTGAAGCGATGGAGCCTTTCCCTTGGATGTAAAGTAAAGTAGCAATTTGGCCTGGAATGAGTGTAATCAATATGTTCAAGCCATCAAACTGAGATGGCAACAGCAGGGAAAAAGAGAGTGGAAGCTATTAATTTGCTGTTGTTGCATTGTTCCCATCCTTCACAGAATGACAGCACAAGAAATGGCCGGAACTGTCAGAGCAATGGCCACTATGTATTTGTTAACCCTTTATAGGGCACTAGTTGAAATATTTATTCAAAATTTCAACCCTAGACCATGAAAATATATATTTTCTACAAATATATTTTTCTTAAGGTCCTGATACTGTTACTTCTAACAAATATCACATATATATCAAAGTCCTGTTCAATCCAATTCAAACTCGTCACTTACTGTAGGCAGGTCTGAACCCTGAAACACTGGAATAACTCATTAATAGCATTAACAGCTATCTACAAATGTTTTGATCTTTTTTTTTTCCCCATTACCAAATTACCAGCTTAAGACATCAGCCCCTCACCCTCGTCTATGTTTCCTGTCTTGCTCTTTGCTAATATTATCAAATAAAATGCAATAAATTAATACTGAATGTCTGTATTAATGCTCAATTTCTGTATTAAAATAAGTTATGAACTGTTACTTCTTAACAAAAAATTTCTTTTGAAGCAGAGGATACGAGTGCCATTCATGCCAGAAATTTTGAAGTCATCGAGAAGCTGCACCACTTTCTCTCTGCTGGGGTCACTGGGATCTGTGTTTCTTACCTGGAAAACACAGACACACACACACAGGAGCAGGAGTTGTCAGTCTTATAGCAACTGCAGTACGAGTGTGAAAATATCTGTGTCATAATGACTGTGTGCTTTACAGATTTGAGCAGCTTGATCTCATCCAGAGCCGTCTCTGTGTAATGTTCAGCACTTTTTACAACCTTCATGGCCACAAAGCGCTTCTCCCTAGAAAAACAAAAAACAAAATAGAAAATGACATCCCGGAAATTCCTGGCTCTTGTGAAATATTACTCAGATTGAATGCAAACTGCCCTTCTAGGACACTTTTAGAGATCCAGACATTATTTTACAGTATTCAGAAAGAGTTTACAACAACATAGCAGCAGCTGTTGCTTGGTGAAATCCGACTCTGCAAATCTGAACATGATAACGTCAGTTTCCCATTTTCAACTTTTGGATTTAACTTACTGGACGTCCCAGGCCAGCCACACAGTGGAGAAGTGCCCCCAGCCCAGCTTTCGGATCACATGGTATCTCCCATTAAACAGATCTCCAATTTTCACATGGTGATATCCACCTGACAGAAGACACACAAGCAGTCCAGACAGGTTAAAAAAATGTCAATTGTGCTGTATGTTGAGTGTACACTATGTGGCCAAGTATGTGTAACCACACAAACATGAAGCAGGAGGAGTCAGTATTAAATCAGATCTTATCAGAGATCACTGTATTACTGCAACAACATTTGCCATCAGTTATAAATATAAATGTTATATTTTATTATATATTATGTTTGATATCTGAAGAGAGAGGGAGGAAGAGAGATCCTACCCCTGCAGTAGTCATTGGGGTCCTCCTGCTCATCATCATCAGAACCCAGGATCTCCTCGTCCTGTTCTGGGAGGGGAGAGTCTGCCTGACCTGGCTGAGAGCCGCCTCCACGACCATGAGGCTCTGGTCTGATGAGTGGGGAAATAAATACAGAATAAACAATAAAAATTAAATAGAAATTTAGTTCCACTGTTCCACAGTTTCTGCAGTTTCTGTAATTTATTACTTTCTCAGCCAAGGCATTTTAATCAAAACACGTAGAATGCTTTCATCCACAGAAATACATTCACAAGTATGTAAACTAAATAAAGATAAACTCTTACTTCACCAAAAGTGCAAGTAAGCAAAGATCAGATCACATCAGAGCCTGTTTAATATTTCTGAAATAGCAGAACAGTTGTGTAAGCACAAAAGGACTGAGTAGGAAGCAGCTAGAAATAATGTTTTTTAGCACAGTGAAGTGAAAACACTGGGGCCAACAGCTCATACAAAACAAGAATCCTTAGAGTACTTTAAGGCTGCGGGGAGTGCTCCGATTTAACTATACTAACCCTGATATGAGATTTCAGAGCATTTACACCAGTAAATTAACACTGAATAATCAATCAATCAGTGTCTGCCAGGACTGCTCTTTTTACATCCCACTACAATATCTGATAACATTTGCTGTGATATCCGATAATCACAGCAAATATGTGACTTATTTGCCTCCGAGCGATTAACTCAGCATCTGAATCAGCATCTGGCTTTCAGTTAAATTATTTATTAGTATAGTGTATTTTACAAAACTATAGTGTCAGTTTCTATGTATGTTTCATTGACTGGTCATTCACTCAACTGTGTCAACACCAACACTATGTTCTGCAGGTGTGCAGGTTCCACCTCACAGGCTTTATTGATCACTTGTGAAGGACAGAAAAAGTGGTCCAGTAGAGCCACAAATTCTCATGGAAAGTACACTTCCAAATTAACAACATTAATAACATGTTAATAATAATAAAAACAAATGTTGAATGAATGAATTCTGATGCTCAGGAATTAAAGCTGTCAGTCAGCTACAAAGTGAGTACTAAAGGCTGGCTACGAAAAGCAAAACTAAACCATATTAAACAATGAGATCATTTCAGCCAAGACCTGACATCATTAACCACCGATTATATTGTTGATGCTGATCCTTCAAAGTTTAGGTAAACAGGTTGTCACATTAATTGAATGTGGAGGAATTCAAAGCCAACCCTCCATATATGACAACTTTTGTGGAGTAACAGAGACCATGTTTTTTTAATATATACAAAAGGTCTACCCACAGTTTCTATGTAAATCAAACAGGAAAAATAGTGTTGAGTGTTGTTTAAATGGAGAGGTGTTTAGCACTGTCCATGGTGCTGAAAGGAGAAACTGCACCGTTGCTGTCCCTCACTGGATATACACCACCAAGTCACAAACACGTCACTGAAATAATAAAATAATGTTGACACCCTTCAGCAAAAACTCAACAGCCCCTCCTCGAAAACCAGTTTTTAAAACTACCGACAAACTCCCAGCAGTTTTGTTACAGTTCTGTCAGTGGCCTAGACAAATGTTTCCCTCCAGAGCAGTAACACACAGTACAAAGCTCCAGTTTGAATTTCTAAGCCATTTGCAAAGCACAGCAGTCCTACTCATCTCCTTAGCAGACTACTTTACCACATATCTTTAGCTTACAGTTAACTCTGCTTACTGTAATGTCTTCTAAATTTATATCTTAATAACAGAATGAAAAAACTAAACTGTTTCTTTGACTGAGATCTGCTGACGAAATGTCGCCATTTGGATTAGCATTCCCAGCAAATCAGTTCATTGTGTGAGTACTGGTATTAATTTCCATAGATATTTCTAAAAGCGAGCCTGTACGATTCAGGATTTGTGATGCAGAGATCAATATTAATATTTGAGAGTAAAGTAAAAAAAACAGGAGCCACTGATTCATATTGGTAACAACTTGTCTGCGTGTCTGACATCACATAAACCAATGCCAATATATCTATCCATATATTAGCTAATAATATTGGCCTGCTGGTATATCTGTCTGGCTCGTGTGTAGGAGGCACCCTCCAAGGAGAGAAGGCTGAGAAATAGATTTTGATTGTTATTCATTCCTCTTCTATATTTTTCCATTTGCTGTGAGATTTTGTGTCACTGGGGGGACACTCACATTTCCCATTTGCTCTCTTAATATTACAAAAATCATTGATGGGGAAATGTGTACTTAAATTTTACTTAATATTACTCAAACACAAATGTGCTGCCTCCACTTTCTCTGTATGTATTATTATTATTGTGGCAAAAGCAATTTTAGTACTTTCCTGCAAGAACTTGGTCAACCCACGCACTGTGTGGCAAAGGCAAAACAACAGTACATTTGTTCATTTTACAATTGTACAATATTTGTCTTAGCATCTTTTGCTTTGTTTTATTTGGTTACTTCGTGTCTTGTCTGGCTTGTCATGACCGTTACATATTGTTACTGTTGTTTTCATTCTCATTTTATTCTTGTTTTAATAACTAGTATGAAAGGACAATAGTTAAAAATGAGCCTTTTAGTCAATACTGACACATTTACACTGATGTGGTACGATGTTCCTGAAATAAATATACTACTCCCATGCACACTTTGTTAAATTTAACATAAATACTGCCTAGATCAATTTCACATCCGCAATGCTTAAATAAAGGAGGACAACTGTCCTCTCTTTCCTATTTGTGCTTCAGACACTGAAACACACACAAACGTCAGAGATACCAGCAATGAACAAATAGAAAGTGGGCTTAAGCTTGGTTCAGTATAGTCAGAACAGATATGAAGCGATAAGATGAAATTTACATGTAAATAAAAATCTTTTCATGTTATTGCTAATAGAAACAGAGGAAACAAGACTTGGAAAAGACAAGACAGGTTTCTTATTAATTAAATAACTTACTGAATACTGAAAATAAGGTTGCTGGCGTGTTTTTAAAAAAGCTACCGTTTTTGCAGACAACCATGGTCATCTATGGATTTTTTTTTTTGTTTGTCAGCTCAGCTCATTCTGCATAACCCAAATTGTTGACAGTTAAGGACATACTGTGCACACTGCACATGTGTATGGCTTGGCTTATTTCAGTAGGATGGGGGTATGTGCGAACAGGCTTACCTGGCCTTCAATAAAGACCAAAAAGTTGTTATTTACAGAAGTACTGATGACCAAAACAAGATTAAAACAATGTGTTTTCATTGCTGAAAATAGACTAAATCTTCATGGTAGAAAATTTGATTAAGCAACAAAATGTTGGAAACACACGTCGAAATAAAAAAAATACAAAAACATTTATAAAACAAACAACATATAAACATTATTTTAACCCCAGCGAGAGCATTAACACACTTGCTGCCAAAAGAAGGCAGATCGTGCATTCCAAGTTTTTTTTTTTTCCTCCCACTCTTCGTTGCAGTACAACCGACAGCTGAGCAAAGACAGTTTAATGTCCTCTGATCACCAGACAGGTACAGGTAGAAAAACTGGGATGCTTCAAGGACTTCTGCAACACCTAGACATGTCTCGAGATAACCTCCAACTGTTTCTCAAAACACACACATACAACCTGCTCTTACCTGCAAGATGCTCGGATGCCCATGGGATGTGATGTAGGGAGGAGGACAGGACAGGAGAGGAGAGAGTGCAGGTGTTCAAAGATCCCCTCACTCCATAAGCCAGGGAGAAAAAGGGGATCAGAGGACCAAAATCACGAAAAAGAAGAAAGTAGAGTGGCAAAGGAGCGCGTGATCAGTTCTGACAACTAAAAAGCAGAGATTACAGAAGAAGGGGGTGGTGAATGAGAGGAGGTAGTAGAAGAGGAAAGAGCTAGGAAGGAAGACGAGCACAGAGAGGAGAGGAAGACGAGAAGAAATGTAGTCTCTGCTGCAGGCTGAGTCCTGGAGCACAGGGCACTACTGCACATTCGCTGACTCTCTCTCACTTACTCACTCTCGCTCTCTCTCTCTGTCTCTGTCTCTCTCTGTCTGACCGAGAACTCTCCTTGGCTGTCGTCAGCCTCTGGTCCGGCCCCCTTCACTGACAGCTGGGAGATGATAGGGTGATGCAGCCCAGCACTGCAATGCAGGTGAGGGACGACATCAGCCACCCCCCTTCCTGATTGTCTCACCAAAACAACACCGTTCTTCTTTCCCCTCCTCGTCTGTCCATCATCATCATCATCATCATCATCATCATCATCATCATCATCATCATGTCAAAAGCCTGTGACTGAAATAATTCACTCTTCATTTTTTGCACAGAAACAAAAATATTTGCACATTTGCAAGTGTTTCATGAACACTTGTGCAAATGAAGGGCCATATTGTGTGTTTCTGCTTCTAATGAAGGTCTGAGCTCCTAAATATAGATTGAAATCAGCTTATACAGTGATGTTTCACTGTGAAACATTAGGGAACATATGTGGCCCAACTTGATAAGCTGGGGAGGTCTGCATGACTCTGGCAGTGCCCGGACTATTTTTCCTATCAATGATTTTGTAAAAGGAATATAATCATTTTCACTGATGATATTCCTTCTCAGTTCAGTTTTGCATTGAACAATGCTCTCTGTTTTTATGCCTTAGTGCTGGTGACAGTCATGGCTTCACGTCTATCCCATTAAATCTCAGAAATGCCTTAAGGGGATTCCTTCAAAACAGGCACAAACATATACTTCAACCCAAAGATGAACAATTTGATTTTGGTGGTCAAAGGTCATAGTCACTACAACCTCACATCTGTTGCATTTCTCTCAGGCGTATCAGGAGGTCTGAACATAAGGCACGAACGTGGAGTCATTGATGAGCTGATTATACTAAGGATTAATGCCAGTTTCATGGTGAACCATGGTAAACTAATTACCATGTGATCACCATGAAAGCTATGCACAATCACAACACACTGTGAAAACTCTCCTGCTGAAGGGTAAAGTACAGTTTAGAATCAACCAAAGTAAGCAACTTTCTCTCAGATACAAAGACTATGAAGTCACTCTGATTGCTGCAGACTCTGCCCAGAAACTCAACACTAGTCAGTGCAAACTCTCAGTACAGCTCTCATACAAACTCGCTCTCCATACACCCTTTTGGTAGATACGGCCTAAAAAATGCCAACAGTAGAGTCACCACTTGTTATCCAGTTAGGTTGTTAGTGTCAGCTTGTTCGCCTGTCAGCTTGTGGAAAGTACACCTGCATGACTCCTGCTGTCAGCATGGACTTTGGAGAGACTTGCTGCTCCTGCAGCTTGGTTAAGGTACTGACACAATTTTAGTGCATCTTAGCATTAATATTTTTTTTTTTTTTTTTTGAGGCACACAAGCACAAATGTCCAACATGTAATTCTTTTGGATAGAGTACCAATCTGATAAATAAATATAACACAATTAAACATTAATCTGAACTTCTTCAGAACATTATCGAGTTATGCTGCAACAAGAACAAAAATAGTGTTACTGTTACAATTATTCTATGGTGGCAGAGCATTTTACTGCAATGTGCAAATAACTGAAATATCAAAATGCTCAGGTTTATTCCTGGTTGGCTGTGTACTGGTGATACGATCCGGTGATAACAGTCAATACATTGTGATATCTAAGCATGGCAATGTATTGTGAGTTTCCATATTGTGAAATGTTATTAATTTTTCACATTTTAACAACATGAAGTCACTATAAAGTTCAAAACTAAAACTCCCACCTTGAGTTCTTTGCACAGAAGTCTTTTGAGATGTTTCTTGCTTTCATTCCAAAAGCTGTGATGCAGCACACTGTTTGCATACCTACTATTGGTAGTCAACAAATTGTCACCGATTGTCTGAGTCAAACACAAAATTTTTTCTATAAGTCACAGTGGTCTGGAGTACTTGTTGTTGAACCTGCATCATCCAACACGTAGTTGTTTGCATCAGATTCCTCTTCTTTGTGTTTAATGTCCTATAAACACCATCATGGTACTTATGCTGACCAAAATTACTTTTTAATAGAGCTAAGTTTTTTGGGACAATACTTGAGAAAGAAGCCTGAGATCTCACATTTTATAAAACGGCTCATGTGTCAACTAGAACCTAAAGTGGTATGTTGGTCAAATGTAACTTTGCCCAGGATCACCAAATCACTTGTCACTTTCTATGAACATAATTAGCTGGGTGAGAGTAAACGGGGTTATTTTAGTCTAATATCAGCATGTTAGTCTGAATTACTATTAATGCCACACTTGAAGAACAGGATATTGATAAAGATTTACACGTATTAGCTGTTTTGCACACAAACACTCTAATAAATGGCCACGTTTCCTGTAGGACAGTGACTTTACCTGTGAGTGGCTAAAATCTAACACAGAACCACAACTACTTGACATCTCCATCTCTCCTGTGCACAGAGCTGACATGACAGGGGTTGTCTGTAACTCCTCTCTCCTGGCTGCACTGTTTCCACCCATCCAGGCACATTAGCTCAGAGCAAAATAACCAAGGGCACACAGTAAGAAAGAGCTCTTGGGGATGGAGTGTGGCCAAAAAGTTTACGTCTACCCCTCCACCTCCCTCCAGATAAAATCAATGCAAAGTGCAGGGGCAGCAGAATAAAAAAAGCAGCACTATGTAACTGTGCTGAGGGGCTAAGGGTGCAATGCACACAAAGTGTAAATAAATGTGCTGCAGTGCCTTTATTTAGGAACCAAGTGTGTCTGTGTATGATTTACAGTGTATTATGTGCATGTTAGATTGACACTTCTAGGTGCTATGTGATAAAGTAACGTTTGTATACTACATATACTACAGTGCCAGCTAAACCACTGCAGATTGTCTTAGTTACAAGATGAAAATCAAACATCTTCATGTCCTAACGTGAACCCCTTCATAATCTACACACACAAACACTTATTTGTTTTTTGCCACTGTCACACTGGGAAAGAAGGTTAGTGCAGGGTGAGGACAGAGAGTGAAGAGAGAGAGAAATAGAGGGACTCAAAGCTGTAGTGGGCTGCAGATGATAACAGATTTGATGGGTTATGTAATCAACTGCAGCTACGACTGGGCATGAAGAGGGCGAGATAACAGCAAAATACAACAGAATAACTATGATGGCAAATGCTCTGCAACACTGGCTATTCTAGTTCAGTGTACTGAGTGCATGTACTGTCCTAAAATTACATCTGAGGCACAAAAAGAAAAGATGCATATGTGCATAAATAAAGTGAAAAAAATAAGGTGAATGATAAGTTCTCTCAAAAACTGGCAGCACAAATGAACCAGGGACATTACCAGTTTTGTTGGTAAGGTTTGTAGCAGATCAACAAAAGTGAACATTTGCTCATTAATGGGAAAAAAAGGATCAGCCCAACAATAAGTCAGCTATACTTGGTGAAGACGTATAGACCAGAACACAGTCAAAAAACAGAAAGCAAACACAGAGACATAACCACTTTCTTTCAATCTTGCTTTCTCTCTTAAACAAACATGTGAGAATAGCTGCACTACTCACTTGCATGTGAGGCCACTGGCTAGTTTCACCACAGCTGTATTGATAGAGAAGATCCAGTCCAGGAGCCACATGACCCAGACAACACCAGGCTAAAGCTGTTGCACCAGTATATGCTAGGCAGAAGCAAGTGGCACTTTAAAGACAGCTCAAAAAAACCTGGGACCAGGTCTGCTCTGCTCTCTCCCCTGGTTCTACAGCTGAACAGTGGCTGCTGTGTCCTCAGCATTCACAGAGCGACTGACACAAGGGAGTGGGAGGGATGAAGCATGATGGGTACAAGGGCGAGAGAGAGAGTTGAGGAGTTGATTTATGCTTAGATGCAACTTGGATGATGGCCAGCAGCAGAAATTGTGAATTTACAACAAAAAATTGACAAACTTCCTCAGCTCTGATGTTGAATGTGTAAAATTTTACAGGAGAGTTTGATGAGTTGATGGATAATCCAGAAGGGGCCATGTTGTTATGGAAACTTACTGTCATAGTTTGGGTCAATTTGTGTTGTCAAAACACTGCACTGACTTTCAAAGTTAGAGGTTATGAAACTGTGAGGTGCCAATGCAGAGGCTGCACGTTTAGAAGGAAGTGATAATATGTAAGGTGACAGAGACAGGTGCACGACAGTGTCAAAACAATGAAAAGTTACATTAATCAACAGTGAGATCTGCAGCAGAGGTACTTTAAAAACTAAGGGCTTAACAGCCCCAATTCCATACAAACAGTCACACAAACACATAATAGTGCTGCATGACTAATCTAATTGTAACAGGAATTGCAATCACAGTGGAAATGCAAGTCGTGACTGAGTTTAGGACACAGCATCATGGCTCAGTATGTCAGACTGGGTAAATTAGTTTTTTGCTTTTGGCAGTGCCATCATGTGAGGGAACTGAATACACCAGACTGATGAAACTACTTGGATGAGCAGCGAAACATTTCAACCTCACAGAAAGAAGTCCAAGGGCGATGACTCAACTTCACCTGGATGACTGAGAATCCTCATGAATACACCAGTGGTTTTAATTTATGGCAGATAATTGTAACATTTTTAAAATGTTTTTTATATTGAATACATTTTGGGCCACATTTGCTGCTGTGCATTTCTGCCTAAAAGCTACTGGTGTGTGAGATTATTTGACATATACAGTAAACACAGTATCAAAACATCAATAAATACATTAAATACATTTCTTGCCAAGCAGGTGCCCTTTCTACAAGCTCACAGAAAGATGGAAGTTTTCCATGTTGTTTTTACAGTCATTGAATCATCAATACTCTGCAGAAGCACTGACATGTTTTCTTAAAAAATAATTGACTACAGCTGATCATTACACCAGCATGGCAAACTTAAATGTTTAACTAATGGTTGCTTATTCTAACTAACTTGTTGGAGTTGTTACTCACAATGTAAAGAAGCTGATCTAAAATGACTAACCTAAAAATGTAATGGCTGTTAAAAAAGAAACTTATTTATTAGCCTGGATTTTTTTTTTTACTACAAAAAGCTATTCCCACTAAGACGAAAAGGGCCACACCTGACCTCAATGAAGAAGATAAAGAAGATGTAGCACATCTATTGTTGATATTTAATGACTTCCAAATAAATTATGACTTGGCAGCTTTGCTACCATTGTTATCCACACATTATGGTTACTTCACCTCATTTATACAAAAGTAAATCGTCAACACAAGCTTTTTAATTGATAACACAAATATCCCTACAGCTGGACTGTTTAATATTACTTTATTTAATAGTTTGTTTTTTTTATCTCATGATTTTCACCGCACATGATGTGTACTGACAAATTGTTACCAAAAAAAAAAAAATCAAAATTAAATTCCCAGTAACCCACATTTTATGAATGTCACATCAAGACCACTTATTTTAACAAATTATAATAAATGTCTTCAGTGACTAAAAATCAGTTCTGTTCTAGTTACTCACAAACTGTCAGGCTCTGCACACACCAGGGCAGAAATGTGCTGTTACAAGGGGCCACTTCATATCATGTTATTTCACTGTGGCAAATAATAAGAGAACCGTTTGCAGATGTCACAAGTGAAATTTCTGTTTCCGGACCAGCGAGAGTAAACTGCGACATGAAAATAAGCCTGCGGGTGCTTTTCAACTTACTTTTTGCCAGGTTTCCTGGGCTTTGTTCTCTTCTTCCTGGCTTGCATTGCGAGCACTACAAGTAGAGACACAAGAGTTAGATACTGTACAACACGAAATTCAACTCCAGACTGCGCAGCTGTGTTTAAAACACATCATTGTGTTGCTGTTGTGGTTAATTCGTGATTTTAAAATGAGCCTCTGGTGTTGTCCAGCCTGCATGTGTAAAAAACTTGTAGTTACAGGTTACATTAGCATCAGTAGGCGGCTAGCAGGTGACTTAGCTAGAGTAAAAGCCTCTGTCTGTGAGAGAAACCGGCCTGGGCGATGTGTTGCCAGTTAAGGAACATTTAAGTTAGCTGCTAACACTGACCTGCTGATTTTCACTGCGAGAATTAACTGCACATCTTGTTCAGTATAATAGTGTGTCCCGGAAAATTAGTTAATCGTTTTAGGAACACATTATCCACTTTAACCTTAACAAAAGTTTTGGCGGATACTTGTCCACGATCAGATGCTAGTCTGACGGCTAACTGGAGCTAGCATACTGTTAACACACATACACACACAGAGCGCATGGTCCGCTCACACTTTTCATCAACTGGTCCTTGTTACAGCATTAATTGTTATCATCCTCATCACACGTAACTGTATGAATTAGTGTCCTGAAGAGTGTGTTACAAGTGCTGAGTGTAAAAAACATTTTGGTGTAGTTAGCAACGTTACCTTTTCTCTCCATGCTGGTAACCAGTCAGGGGATAAGATGCCTTCACGGACTGGTGGAAATGTCCAAACTCTAAGTGCGCGACAATGAGCGACCCAATCCATAGTGATGTGGGCTGAACGGGGCGGAGTGTATAGAAACTGTGACAAGCAGGTAGTGGTGGTGAATATGTTATGCTGCAAATACACATAAACATCTATAACTTTAATATTACAATTTTTTATCATATCTTTATTTTGTAGCCGCATAACCTCTGAGACATTCACTTCTCTAAGTGGACGGAGCAATTGGGACTGACCATGCTTTCCTCTTTGGCATCTGTGCAGCATGTATATACCCTGTTGTCTCATAGTTAACACTGAATCCAGTACAGCAAGCGCTTATGTGGAGCTGTAATATTTTTTGCGGTAATTAGATTTTATCAGTTTTATTAGAAATATGCGTCATGAGAGCATCTAAATTAGCATCTAAAATAAAACAGTAAACATCCCAACACTACATTTTAATACAGGTTCACTAAATTATTACTAATAATAATGCAACTCCCACAAAAGTTCATTTTTACTTAACTTTTTTGTAACAATTTGCAACAATTTGCAGTTGATCAAATAAAAAAACAAACACCTACATCAAAGTGAACGTGTAGTCTGTTGGTAATCCAGCTTTGGGAGCTCTTAGCTATTCCTGTAAACTCTTTTGTGTCACATAGATAATTTCTCTGTCATTTACATTGCAGGTACAAGCTTTTATATGTTTCAGACAAACCCAATGACTGATTGATAATCAGGACACTGGAGCAACAAAACCCAGTTTTGCTTGTAGGTCTTTTTGTAATTACTTGTAAACTAATAGCAAATAATAAATAAATAATAATAGCAAATCCTAAAACACAGTCTAACAATAGCACATGTAGAAAAGAGTCATATAGGAGTAAGTGGACTGATGTACTAATGTAATTTAAAGCACAATGTCTAACTAAACATTGTTAACATTAGCCACCATGAAGTCCTAATCAAAGACTGAGGAAGCTTTAGTTGCACACTCCTGCATGTGCTGAACTGAGCAGGGAATTAAACCCTTCATGTGTTATTTCTTCTTTGTGGTCTCCTGTGATAATTTAAACTCAACTTTGACTCAGTCTTTCACTCAGACATCTTTCTAACCATAATATATATTTTGTAGTGTTTACCATATTAACTTTTTGTCATCCCTTGTCCTGACACAAATGTGCTTAAATAAAGTATCCATAGTCAACTTAGTAAGAAGAGAAGAACGAGCATTCATCTTTTAACTGTTAACCCTGATTGTGTTACTGTGGGATAAACTTAATACCACTGAGGACCGTGATTCTTGTAAAATGTGTTCTACATGTTAACACTCATTTGTCAATTTTGATTTAATCTGTATGTGTGCAGCAACCAACCGGATAATTAAAAAAAATTTGGATTACAACTTGAATTTGAATTGAATTTGATGACTATAATTCAGTTTAACCATACTTTACCTTTCGGCCGCACATTTTTCACTCTACTTGAGCTATGCCGCCATCCAGTGGTGGCACAGTGACAACTAAAACTCACCACAATTTACTGTACAGATTTGAAAAATAGTAGCCTTTATTTTCTAATGGTGGTATTTACAGGTGGCATGGCCTGCTTTCTTGGTATGTGTGCTAAACAGCATAAAAAGATATGAACATACTTCAGGCAAAGAAATCATAACCAATTATCAAATTACCTACTGAAATTGGGATATAGATAAGATGAATATCCTATCGAGTGGACGCCGTTGCTTTAAAATAAGTATGAGGCATCAGCATTGCCCTTCAGCATCCAGTGAGTAAACGTACACTCTTTCCCCACAAACTTGTCCAACTAAATTAGTCAGTGAATGACAAATATGTTTCTAGCTGTGCTCATAAAAACAATCAATATTACAGATTCACAGAATAACATCAAATCTTGATTTAACACACAAATAATAAGAAAAAGCACTACATAAAACCAGCCGCTGAAAATAGTATTGTGAAAACACTAAAATAGTTTGGTTGACATCGGCCAGAGCAACTGTGGATGTAGCTTACGTTGTGTCAGTGTCATTCGATTTCTAAAATGGTTTACATATATTTTTTTAAATGTCAATAAATGTTAGCACACTTCAGAATTATTATTAATTATTATTAAGTCTGCAGTTCAGTGGTTTGTCAGTCAGTGTAAGTTGTTTAATTACTTTTAATGCATTTTTTTAACATGATCTGAATATGATCACTTTGAGGGCAGTACCATGGGGACATAAATACATTTTTAGTAAATGAAAACTCAGAACTATAAAGAAACTACAGATTTTGTCATATTGGTCTAAACTAATACAGTTTAATACAAACTGTATTAAGTTAATAATGTTGTTTGCTATGACACACAAGCTACAACTACAGTCACCATGGCTGAAATGACAGGAGATTATTCATTAGACATTGGGTGTCTGATACAGTAAGTGCTCCATAAATAATAAAAAGAACCTTAAATTCTGACAAATATTCTCTTTTACATCGATATACAAACAACATAACAAAGGATCATAAATACAGGGCAGACTGGTGCCCCCAACATTCAATAAACATTAATAGTACTGTGTTTTATAAATGCAATATGATTAAATTACATTGTCAGTTGATGTTGTGATGAAAAACATCAAATTACAATAAAAACCAGAAGTGGCTTCATCATGCTCAAATGGTACTGTACACCTCGCAAAACATTCTTCTGAAGCAACAGAAGAGCTAAAAGATGGAGGAAAGAAGTGGAAACTGAATAAAAGTATTAAATAGGTGAAATAGGGACATAAAACACACTTTCCAAACTGATAAAAAGTGACACCGTAAGCCTTCAGATCCAACAAGAAGAACTGTGACACCTTGAATTTCCCATTTCAAGGTAATATTTTACATATTTTTGTCAATCCTATACATGTAATAAATTATATATTGTGTCTTTTTATATGCCATATTAGGCTAAACTCTAAATAAATGTATACTGTCAAAAGGGTCAACTTGGGTGTGTCTCACCAAATTATGACACACATACATTGTAACCGGTTTGTCTTGAGTGCTTGCACACAAATACTGTTTGCTGTAATATTTACACGAGTTTATGCATTGACAAAAATGTAATGAATGATGTAATGAATTTAATGTGTGGAGGAAAGATAAAGTTTAGACACATCGTGGTTTTAACTTTTTGCAAATCCAACTTTTTCATATAGTTTTAATTACTGTTACGTAGTACTTTATAAAATACATATCAGCAGTTCATTTTCCCCAACTGACTTCAATATACTGGTATGTAATTTCTACTATTGAATCAACAAGTGGGAACAATATAAACAGCTATAAAAATAGGACAATTAAACTCTGCCTCAGCACATTGGGATGCAAGGTAACAAAAACAGCAAAGTGGGAGACGGGACGAACAGGTTGTAGAGTTTTATCCCTGATATCATAGCGTCCCCCACATATGAATGATGGCAGGCACTTGAATGTCATGGTTGTGCATGTGTGGTGGAAAGTGGTGGATAGTCACATGAGACTGATAGTCCTTAAAGAGTGTTTTTGGAAAACAAGAGATGGAAGAAAAGGTGCCTCTTCCTCAAGATTCCATCTCATCTCCATCAAACGACGGCGGCACAAAGCTGAGTACCTCTTCATACGTTAAGCCTGAGAAAAGATTTATAATAATAATTATTTATCAATAAACTTAATGCATAAATTGTTTCTATTCATATTGCTCATTCTACCCAACATATAGAGTTATCTTTACAAATCATCACTGAGAAATCGAATATGTGCCAACTCACTCTTCCATTCCTCAATTTCCAGCTCACGGCTTTCGAAACTCTGGTCATAAGGCTCAGCTTCAGGCTCATCATCTGGATCGTGGTACTGGGCAAAGTATGGGTGGGCTAGCGCCTCAGATGCTGTGATTCGCTTGTCTGTGTCCAACACCAGCATTTTCTCCAGCAAGTCCACAGCTTAAACACAGCAGCAACGAGAGGAACAATATAAGTGAGAAAAAATAAGTACAATTGAGAGATTGAGGAAAATGAAAATGGGCATGGTAGACAAACGTCTAATGAAAAAATATTGCTTAATCGTGTGAAAATATGTATCGAATCCTGGTGTGAACAAGTGGAAAGTGGTTTTAACATTATTCATAATATGCAGTCTTATAAAGCTCATTAATGCTCACAGTTATTTCTGATTATGAGCATTAATATTACACTGCAGCCAAATTTAAAATGGCAACCAACTTTCTAGCTAATAAGTTGGCTGTCCATGTCTTACTTTGAGTTAATCAGAACATAAGCCCCAGGTGAACTGAACTGCACCACAAGAACCAAACTCGAGGTGTGAATATATCCTGACCTAATCTGACAGACGTTAAAACTGCCTTATTGCATAGTAACATCCACTACAGTCATATTAGTACTTGTAGAAAACCATCACAAAAAAGAGCCTTAATGATACCACTAGAGGGACTCTTAGACCCAGGAGTAGCATGAGCGCTGTGTCACTATGAAAAGGGAACTTACCTAGAGGGTTGGCACCAATAAACACATCAGCAAAGTTCCTTTTGGGCATGTGGGGAAGTGAGTTGATGTAGTTCCTTGCCTATGAAAATGATGAACAACACAGCTACATTGTAAAAGATCTTAAAGAAATAGTTTAACTAATAGTAGTTAAATGTCTTATTAAATTACTTCCTTTTTATTTTTTTTTTTACATTTCCCCAAAGCAAAAATTACTTAACTCTGTACCTCTTTCCAGTAAGGCATGCTTTGAGCACTTTAACACATGCATTACACAACCTTAGTGTTTACTTTATACAGTCAATGTGTTACCAGTGCAACAGATCAGCACATAAGAATACAGGCAAAGCACTCTGGGAAGCCTTGCTGTGACAAGCACGGTGAGTCAGAGAGGAAACAGGGAACACGTATAGTGGGAGCAGAGGCTAAGGTCTGTAAAACTGTAAACAGTAAAAACTGTCTGTAAAGAGGACAGTGGGTACTGGCTTGTGGACAGCTGCAGCTTGCCCATGATTCCAGCTGAGGCAGTCTGAAGGCAGAGGACACGTGTCTCACCTCATGGCTGGGCATCCTGCTTATGAGGGAGGCTGGGGGCGTCCCCGTCAGGCGCATTATCTGCTGCAGCTGGTTTATATCTACAACTTCTGAGTCAAGGGGTGTCATAACAGAGAGAACAGCATGGCAAAGAGCATGGGTGGTTAGAGTAGTTTGTGTATGCTGGGTAAAAAGTGGTGGGGTGCACACACAGGGTAAGGATGAAGAGGACAGAAGAACAGTTTCTGAGCTGAGAAATACAGCAACCCTTGCCTCACTATAGTCTATAACAACAGATAATGGACGGTGCAACCCGAGCAGCACTCTGATATATAACAAGATCAGCAGACTATAAAAGGTCATAGTAGCAATTAAGAAAACATACATTTTCAGAGCAAAACAGGAGCAGATTAGAAGGAGTAGCAACAATTTAAAGTAGCAGATTGTCTAACTCTTGCCAGAGAAACATGGAGGCAACACAAACACAGGCAGGAGGGGCAGAGCAACAAAACCGCATGGGATGGTACTTGACACTCACAGACTCCGAAGAGATTTTCATCAAGAGCTCAGGCCCTGGGGTTCCGACGAGCATCATTATAAGCTTCAACTGATCAATATCTACCACGCTCACATGAAGGAAAACAGGAGCGATGGAGGGTATTGGACAATAAGAGTGACACGTACAGCGGTCACAGCTGTATTGTGTATTGGTATTTAAACTTCTGAAATGACATGAAATAATGGAAAAAGTCAACCAAGACATTTAACAACTCAAATGTGCACTGTCATCTGTGATGCACAGTTAATAGTTAACAACATTAGATTGTGATTGAAAGAATAGAAAGATTAAAAGACAAACCCAACACATCATAACCACTCTATTATTTATTACTAAGGGTTACATTGTGCATTTATTGAAATTAAGCAGTGCATATCATGCAATGTCAGGTCTTTTTATGGGAGAATTGGAAAATGCAACAAATAAAAACTATTTTGCTGATCATTATGTTTAATATTTAGACTTATTAATGGATTATCAAAATGGCCTCCTGTTAATTTTCTGCTGACCAACAAATCAATTAATCAAACAATCATTGCGGTTTTTCAAGTGAAACATACTGTGAACAAAGCAATGCTAAACCGCATTGTCAAAGTCACTGAACTGGTATTCAGCTAAAAGGGACATGTAGGTGATTCATTAGCAAAACAAAAAGGCACAAATACTGTGCACAGCTCCTTCACACTGCACCCGTAATTACAATAACTGTAAATTGTAAAGAGTTTAATCAGATACCAAATGTCATGTTGCACTTCTTGCTTTGCCAGATATCCTCCCACACACTTAAATACAGATTACCTTTCATTAAGACAGGTAATATGAGAGTGACCAGAAAGTTCACTACATATCCAACTAAGCTTTGTAGGTGGGTAGCTCCACCACTTCTGAGACTGCCCACATTCAAACACACACACCCCACAGAGCATGCAGTGAGGAAGTGGATGGCTTGATCGATCATTCAGAGCAAAAATCACATTACACATTACGCAACAGCCAGCTCATGCTTTCGATCTTCAATAGGACCATAACCTCCGCAGTGTGTGTGTGTGTGTGTGTGTGTGTATACATGTGTACGTGTCTGCCAACTTCTGAACCTGAAGATGTATGAGTCATACTACACAGTATCTTCCTGTGCGTTTTTGTATTATAACATCTGAATTCTCTGCTGCTGTTTATGAGAAGCTTTGTAGAAGGGAAACAGGAAGGTGTACTGCATTGTGGAGAAGCAGTCAAGACAACAGTGGGCAGTGCTGACTCATAGACCTCAGGGACCTTCAACTCCTTTCACATGCACACACTCACACTTCCTTAGATATTCTGGCATGCAGCTCACAACATTCAATATTCATTAATGCCTTTGAGCCACCTTGAAGTAGGTAAAATATGTTTGAAAGTCTGTTAATAACAAAGCAACATGTAGTGTGAGAACAGTGCAGTACACAAAAACTCTCAAGCAACTATTATGTAAATCCAATTACTAGTACAGAAAAATGCAGAGTGAATCCATTTACCAGCTCTTTAAGATATACCCGAAACCTACAAGTTGACCCCCAAAAAACAAATATTCTATTTATGTATGGCAGTGACAGCTGTGAAAGGATACGGTCTGTGCCAGGGAATAGTGTCCGTCCAGTGAGTAGTTCAGCCATGATGCAGCCCACGGACCAGATATCCACTGTTAAAAGAAAAAAAACATAGCAGAGTGAATACAAAATACATAACATCTATTAACATATGTTTATATATCTTCATTTATCGGTAACATTACATTCATCTGGTTTTGTCTAAGGTACACAAGCTCAACCCAATTGACCATCATGGCTGCGTTTGGAAGTCTACGTGGATTTAACAATGAGTTTTATCAGTGTGTAATATACAGTGCATCTGCCTCATTTCTGTCAACCACATATATAACACCACCAAGCCCCGTGAGGCAACTACAAAGCAGAATCTAATATTCACCAACAAGGTGAAAGTCCTTGTCTTCGGCTACTTTGGTAAGTGCTGCACAAAAACATCATGCTGAATCAACCAGAACATTGAAAAGCTGTTCTAGTTTCTCTAAATTAACCATCATCATTTCTTATGTAATAAATTTGTACCAAGAAATAGCCTAAAGAAAAAGCTACCTATTTTTTTATCTGCAGTGTACACTGCACACAGCAATAACTCAATTTCTTTTTCCATTATTTTTCAGCTTTGTTGTCAAATTGAGTGGCAAATTTTGTAGAATTACAACCCTAAACGCGTCAGCAAACAATTTTTAACACAGTTTCAATTATGTGAAATTGCACATAATGTTAATTGGAGTTACGACCCAAAACATTTTGATTGAACGTCTGTGTGTTTACCTGTCATGTTGTAGTGCATCCAGTTGAGCATGATTTCCGGAGCTCTGTACCACCGGGTGGCTACATAGCCTGTCATTTCATCATCTGTGTGCCGGGCCAAACCAAAGTCCAGGATCTGGGGGATCAAGAGATGTTTGTGTGGGAAAGAAACAGAGAGATGTGCAAAGACAAAGACATGTGAGAGATTATACTACCACTTCATCATCAACTTGTAAGGTGAATTTTGTTTCCAGTTTTTGTCATTTCCTAACCTTGAGCTCACAGTCTTCATTCACAGCCAGATTACTGGGTTTCAAGTCCTGAGGAGAGACGAAGGCAAGAATGAGAAGACATGAGTAGAGTGACATTATTATGCAGATCTCCCTCTATTTACCAAACACCTTACAACTGATTCAATTTCAAGAGGTTAGATCAGGATATGACATGTCTCCTGTGAGCTAAAAAAAATCTACTCAGTTTCAAGCACATGCAACAAGGTCATCACTTACTCTGTGGATGATATCTGCAGAATGAATGTACTGTGGGGAAAAAGAAGAAAATGATTACATGCGAATACAACAACTGAAAGTCTAGGTCATTTGTTATGTATTATAATATCTCACGTTGTTTAAGTCAATACCCATTGCATGATCATTCCTATCTATTGTATTTAGGGCATGCAGTCTTTACTATTGTACTGAACAGCTTAGTATATGTCAGTTCAGTAAGCAATCACAGTGAGAGTAATGTGCCCCATTAACAAAAGACTTTGGTGTCAAATATCTTGCACTTGATGTATGTTACTTTGGAGTTACTATGCCAGATATACAGACAGGTGACAGAAGGCTTTTGACTTTTGACTTATGTGGGATTAAGGTCAAGCAGAAAACAATGGTGTTGCACTGAGAGCTTCACCAACCTTTAAGCCTCTGAGAATCTGATAAATGAGGAACTGGACATGGTCATCAGTCAGCTTCTGGCACTTCACAATGTTGTTGAGGTCTGCTCCCATTAGGTGTGTCACCAAGTACCTGCAAAAAAAAAAAAAAAGCCAATCAGATGAGGTTTCTTTTTCTGTCTCTGTTTTCATTGCACATTTTCTGTCACCAGATATGATAGAATAACTTACATTAATTTGTAATGATGGTGTTTTTTGTAATTAATATATACAAGAAAAGCAAGCGGTTCAAGAATAATTTGTGCATTTCAAGAAATCAAGAAAGAAATATATGAAAAGATCTGGTTGGATACATCCTTTGTAGAATCCACCAACAGGACACAGCCATTATCAGGACAGGAAGCACTCACAACCTAAATAAAACCCAAGATCTTCTCTTAAGAAACACAAATAAAAATATGTACATGTTTCCGGTGTGATGCAGAAGTTGATTTATACGTCATTAGTCAGAGTCATTGCTCTTTTGATAATTGATTGTTGTTAAATATACCAGTATATTTTTATTTAGTCTATTAATTTAATATAGAACATAACATCAGTTTTTCAGCCACTAAAACAAGTGTTAATTCTACCAACATTTATGTCAACACAGAATGTAAAGTACATTAATCTTAATTTCTTTGTTTAAAAACATACAGAATAGTAATATTAATTTCTGTTCTAAACAAAGTAAAGAGAACTTTAAGTGTAAGGCTTCTTTCATATTGTTCTCAGAAATGCACACTTGGCATATTTATTTTCCCTTTAAAGAATAACAAACTATGGTGTTGTATAAAAAAACTGATGACAGATGATTCTCCCGAGATTATATGTGAAAGCAGCTACTGTTAGTACCAGACTCTAGTTTCTATGTATTGCAAGTTTTTAAATATATAGCCACAGTATGTTTAAAGTTTATCGTTTCTTGCTGTTAACCAACGTGGTAGGGCTGTGTCATTTATCTTTACTTGCATCAGTTGACCTTGTTCCACAACAAGAGGCCAGTTTCAGGCTGAGCACTGTGCAGTGTGCACCTGCATCTTTTGTAGTGCACTGTCATGATTAATTTCACCACATTGCTGTGCGTATTGCTGGTCACATGAAATACAACTTCCCCATCTTCACTGCTCATCTCAGTTTTACACAAATGTGCAACACACTAATGATGCAGAGAATTCAAGGACACAGCGTATTTGGTGCACACGCGTACACACACACACAAAATCCTCAAGAGGCTGCCAGATGGCTGTTACCATGGAGACTAGCTGTGATGTGTATAGTGGACTTATTCACCAAAGATTCACCTTGGTACAACCTGACACATGCTGAAGTTATGAGTGGCAGGATTATGATGCATGTGTAATTCCAGTGTCACTGCTGCGTTAATCTTGCTATCATCTGCTGACATGAAGGGTTTTATTCTGTTAGCACAAGGGAAACTAAGGCTACAGAAGCTCAAACAAAACAAAGAAGGCAGAGAGACAGATTTACAAAAACACATTTTTTATATATCAAGGAGGAAGGAAAAGAGTGAAAACTAAATGACCTGGGTAAAAGGAAAGAAAATCTGACTTACACGTCATTGAACTCCGATAAGCTTGTCCCTGGTGTGAAAACGTCTAATAGGCCAATCACCTGAAACAACAGGAGAGGTTAAATGTCACAAATGGAACATCTAATCTAGCATATTCCCAATTTAGAAAAGGTTTGTTTTACAAACAACCAAGTGATAACTTTGAATAATATGGAAATTTTAAAGCATAAACGTGTTGTTTCCTTTATACCACTTCATATCAGTGACCACAGTTGCTGTTGGAAAAAAAACAAACTGACAAACAAGTGTGTGACACGTGTCTAATGATTCCTATGGAATTAAAAGTCAAGTTAGTCAAAGAACTAGGCAATTCCTGCTTTTCAAGGACTCATCCAAGCTTTTATGTGTTGTGACGTACAATAGGTCATCCTTGTGCTCTGCTTTGGTTACCAAGTGATTTAATTACATAAATGGAGCTGATAAAAAACACAACAGATATGATTTCAGAGGAAGGAGCTGAGATTATCCAGCAAAGAATGTGCATCAAGCAGACACAGGAGGCACCACTAGTGTGTTAATGACGTCTGTAAGTGTTAACAATTTGGGTACATGTACAGTACAGATATATATGCACACATTCATGGATGTATGCATGCAGGCACATTGGCAAAGCAGCCCTGAGTGCCACACTGCCACCACCCCCTGCTACGAGAGACTGGTGGATAGGCATTGTAAAAACACTGAAGCAGCCCACCCAAACAGGACCCAATCCCACAGCTGATTGGTTTGCTGGAGCCCCAACACACAGCTGATTGGTCCGCTTATGCTTTCCAAACTCAAAACCCGGGGAGTCTCCTGGCAACAGCATGAGCAAAACACAGAACCCCTCTCTATGTAAAGAACAGACAGGAATTAAAACACTATCTAGAAAAAACAAAACAAAACATGAAGCAACAGCTTTTTGCAACCTTTCACACGATAATGAACAAGAAGCTGACAATGACTTGCTCATTAATGATGACAAACAATATCATATTTTAAATACTGTGGCCACCAGTTTTTTTTATTTATTTATATTTTGATTTTATTATGCAAGTCAATTTTAAGTGACATTTTTACATGAAACTTTCAATGAGCACACTGATGCAGTCCTAGATTCCAAATAATCCTGATAAATCCCATGTATAACCTGTTTCTTGTGCTAATGCAACAAGAGTGTTTCAGCTTTGTAGAAAACAGGATCCAGGAAAAGTATTGTAGTGTGAGTGCTGAGCTGAGTGAGCATAAGATGAATCACAGTTTTTTTAAATTAAGTTTTGGCACAAGATATAATGTCACATAAGGAACTTGTTCTTAACATAAGGAGGCCTGGCTTATTTCCAGAATGATGTGGCAATATCATACAGTGTTGTTTATGTGCATTCCTCACTCTTGGTGTTTCATACAAACATGCTTGCTTTACTACTAAGGGTGGGTGACATTGGGCTAACTATATCACACTATTTTATATATTTTAAGTCACAATATGACAATAGTGCATTTTTGTCACATCAGCACACATTCTTTAGAGATGATCCAACAGGAGCCATAACAAAAATAAGCCTAAACAAAAAAATGCTGAATTAACTGAGTAATTAAAAATAGAATGAGTGGGATATTTCCTTCACAGCAGCTTTTGTGATCCATTTTGTTTTCTCATTTGCCTGAATCCATTTTTGTCAACAGCCTTGAGTTCTTCAAGGCTATTACACACTTATGTAAAACAATGTTCACAGAAAACGACATTAACTTTTTACAAATAGGATGTTTTGACACGAGATCTGCGGTGCTCTTTATCTACAAGTGATTGTGATGGGTTTTCCCCAGTGAACACTTCTTCAAGCTGCAGTTTTTCTCCTCTGTGTATGCATCATTTCAAAGTTTCACCTCATTGTGCCTACAGGTTGATAATACTGGAGAAAACACCAGTACGTCCTGTCACTCACCAGTAAGCTCTCATAACAGGCTATTTCAGCCTATTACAATGCCTGACAGTAAACTACTAAGCAAATCCCCCACCACCAACAGAACCTTCTAGTCTTACTCACACACACCATTCACTAGTTGAATTACTCCCACACAGCACACAGAAACGTATCTTTAGCTTGAGAAATCATAAGCACTGCCATTACATAACGCATAAAGACTCTCTATTTAGTCAGTGTGTTAGTTTGATTCAGCAATATCACACAGAAACTAGGAACTGTGTTTGTTTTGCATGTGGGTTAGGGTTATCTGTGTGACACACACACACACTCAAAGCTGAGATTGAGCTAAAGCCACTAACAATACTAAAAAGTAAAACAGCATGAAACAAAATTGCTGCAGCAACAAAATAAGATGAAAGGAAAAGACCTCTGTGAAGGTGATGAGCTGCATTTCAAACCTGCTTCATGACTCACAGCTTATCAACTGGTGCCATATATATGCTCACTGGCAGGGAAATCCTTATCTAACATCACACCAACAAAAGACCCCTTTCTTGATCTCAGTGTGTTTACAATATCACACATGAAAGCAACAGAAGAAGCCACTTTACGCTCGACATGTTACTGGCATTTCATACATCCATGTGAGGCGTTGAGCTCCTGCTGCTGTGAGTGGGCAGGATGACTGTTGGAGGGAGGTGCTGGGTCATGCACCCATTAGACTGGAATCTGTTTACTCATGTAAATATTATGGGTATGTACACATTACATAGTGATCTGAGTGGCGGTAACTAATTGTGACTTGTACATTATAGGGTCTTTAAATGGGGTTGTATTTAACTTATTTAGACCATTTGAATATACAGTTAAGTCCAAGTATTCAGGCGGTGGAGTTTTATAAAATAATTTTGCCTTTATCCACCAACACAATGGATTTTAACATGTGATCAAAGTGTAGTCTTTCAACTTTATTTTACGAGTCTTCACATAAATATGGCATTTATCAATAGGGAATTAAAGCTATTGTAAGCAGAGTATCCCTATTTTCAGGGGTTAAATAGTATTTGGGCAATTGACTGACAAAAATATTATTGATTAGGTGCAGTCCATTTCCTCATTCCTTAAAGACAAAAGGTCTGGAGTTGATATCAGGTACTGAGGTACTGATCATTAGGCTGAAGAAACAACATGAATCCATTAGAGAAATAGCAAAACATCTAAAAAAAAATATCCTCCCATGTTCTGGAGTCAGATTCTTTGGACTGATGAAACCAAGATTAACTTGTACCAGAATGATAAGAAGAGAAAAATATGGTGAAGGAAAGAAAGCTCATGATCCAAAGCAGACCACATCATGTGTCAAACATAATGGAGGCAGTGTTGTGGCATGGACATGTATGGCTGCCAATAGAACAGGCTAACTGATGTTTATTGATGATTTGACTTCTGACAGAAGTGGCAGGATGAATTCTGAGGTGTATAGGATTATACTCTCTGCTTGCATTCAGCCAAATGCTACAAAACTAATAGGACAGTGCTTTACCATGCAAAATGATCATGACCCTAAACAAACTGCAAAAAGCAACTTAAGACTTTTGAAGGCAAAGAAATTTAATATTCTTCAATGGTCAAGTCAGTAACCTGATTTCAACACAATAGAGCAGATTTTCAGTTACTGAAGGCAAAAGTGAAGGCAGAAAGGCCCACAAACAGGCAGCAACTGAAGGTGGCTGCAGTGAAGACATGGCAAAGATTTTCCAGGGACGAAAATCAGAATTTGGTGATGTCCATGTTCATTCACTGCAAAGTATTTTCATCCAAATATTAAAGCTTGGTTAATTATGCCACTTTGCCCAAATACCTTTGAGCCCATAAAATGTAGGTAAATGGTTAATGGCAAATGCCATATTTTTGTGAAACCTAAACATAAAGGTGGAAGGCCATGCCAAAATAATTCTGGATCCAACTGTAAAGTTGAAGTTAACTTTAGAAAAGTTGCAGAAATGTTACATATTGAACTGCTTGACAGCTCAAACTGACAATTTTTAGACTGACAACTTTTTTACCACGACAGACAAAGTTTCAATTTGTAGTTTTAGTTCCTCTATATGTCCTATGTCACATGGGTGTCCACATAGAGCTAAATAAGCTCTATAAATTATTACATGCTACAAGTTGGAAAGAATACAGACCATAATAATAGAAGCAATTATGAGTATTAAGCAAGCATGCAATTTGATGTGTATACATATACACATATACAATGTGTATACATATACAATCATTCTTTTTTCTGAGCTAAACTATAGAACAATTAATATAGAAAATAGTCTGAAACTGGCCAGTTTTATTTAAGGGGGATGGAGATGGGAGTGGGCTGCCGGTCGGTGACTTACATTCTCGTGCTTCATGTGCTTGAGCAGCCGCAGCTCTCTGTAGGTTCTCTTTGCATGGATGATGGACTGGAAGGGTCTGGATAACTTCTTCACTGCTACCTTGAGGCCTGTCTTCACATCATACGCTGAGCTGAAACAAACAAAAATATTTCAGACCAGTTAAATGTTAACTGTGAATGAACAATATTATCAGTCAAATTAAAATGGTCATATCAATACCTGAACATTTCCCTTGGAAAATGAAATATAACTACACTGTGTAGGTGGCCATACACCAGTAAACAAAGTAAAAAACTGTACAATACTGAGAGCTTGGTTTTGGTTCTGATTTTACTCTGCAGCCTAAGGCTGTATAAAGTACATGACTAAACATGTTATCAAATATCACCCCTGTTGTGTAAAACAATGTGTGAAATCAACTGATCATTTACTGGAAAAAGAATGAATAGGTCATAGTACAAGATGCTATATACTGAACATAACACAGGGACAAGCTTTTATTATATTCATGTTTACATGTTCCTGGCTGCGACCCAACCTCAACTTAGCACACAATGTCTACCTGACACTGGCAAACTGAACATGAAACATGACAGCTGTTTTAAGAAGCTTATAATTTTTAATTCAATGTGAAATGTTCAATCAATCCAGAAAAAAAACATTAGTAGTAGTAGTAGTGTCTTAATTGCAGAAACAACAAAGACAGGACATTCAATGTATTACCACATACTTTTGAAACAGGAACAAGCAGATATAACTAATTCAATAGCTGATTTTAGTGGTTTAATGTACAACCGTCTAAGTTATAGCCAATGCCCACGTGAATGTGCATGGGTGTATTCACTTTGGTTTTCATTCATCCCTTCATTCATTATTTTGCTGGTTTCATTGTAATGATGCAACAGAACACCTCACAGGCATTGTGCAGCCAGTGCCAGAAGAAAAGAGAAGAAGAAGAAGAAGGTGTGGCAAAAAGAACGTAGACAAAGAAAATGTAGCATAAAAGCTGGGAGGGAATATGCTTTTGTTGCGTCTCTGTAAAATAAGCACTAAGTGAGTACTGTTCCCCAAAATTGTAGAATATGTGGCCATCATATGGCAAGATATGACTGGACAGATCAAACTCTACACACTTAAAAAATAAAATCAACACTCTTGTCCACATAAAGACGCAAAGACATTGTGAGGGTGGTAAAGAGTTAGTGAGGAACACAGGCCTTGCCACCCCAAGAAGCGTGATATTGCTGCATTTCCTGTACTGTCGGGGAACACAACCCACTTACAATAAACCACATTCCTTCCACGTTGCTGCATCACAAATGGATGATTGCAAAATCATTCAAAAAAAAAAAAAAAAATCTGTGTTCAGTTTACTGTTGTTTATCCAGCTATGTGGTGGGTGGAAACATTAAAATGAGTATTTTTCTTTGCTCTGCTTTTGCACACTGTGTCATATACAAACTAAATGGAGATGAAGAGCTGCAGGGACAACATACATGTAAACTCCTTTATGCAAAGAACAGAGCTAAAAAAAAAAAACACCTAAACTGACCCAGTCCCAAGCTGCACTGTAACCTTTTAGTTAAGAGTTTAAAGCTGTGACAACACCACTTACAGGAGGAGATAAGAGTCATTTCCTCTGGACTTATTTCACAAACTCATTTAGATAGTTGAACTGTTGCCCTTTTAATAGCATATGCCTTGATGCCCCTGTTGTTTAGCATATAATGCCATCGGGGCAACTTCAAAAGTAGTTCAGTTAGCAACAAAGTTGTGCCACTCAACCATTATAAGAACATTAAGATAAGCAGTGTTTTTCCAGTAAGTGAGAGATAATGTCCCACACCCAGTGTACTCTATGTTCCCGGTTTGTGGCGACAACTTTTATATGTGTCACTTGTGAGGGAAAACCCAAACTCTGTAAACAGAGCATGTGCATATGCAAAAGCTAAATGATAAAGCAAAGACACATGCACACTCTCCTTAAAACTACTTCTAATCTGCAGGACAAACAAGACAGCTCTAAGCATACATCACCCATTTAGTCTGTAATAAATGGAAGTGCAATAACAAATCACCATAAAAATGTGGGCAGTAAAAGGAGCAGCATTATGAGGCAGATATCACAGAGAAGCCAAAGCAGTGATCATCGGCTATAAATTGACTAACGGACAGAGTGAGTATACTGTCAAATGTGTATTATTAATGACTTGTTAAGATGTTTGTGTGAATTGTCCGATCCTTCTTTTTTTTGTTGTTTCAGAAATTAGATTTGCAAGAGATTACAGAGACAATTGATGTAGTCTGTCACAATAAACTGTCACCAATTATTTAATCTTGCAGAAATAAACTCAACCTCCAGAAACACCAAAACTGGGCTCTTGTGCAGCTTTTAGTAAGGCTGGCACATTAATGTTTTTTCTCTACCTTGTCCAGTATGTACACACATACATGTATGATTTCCTCTATAGTTATCAATGTGACTTGTTTTTAACCCTCTGGGGTCAAGAGTACATGTAGCTTCTGGACAATTTTTTTACTTCAAGATATCCTACCTTAAAAACTGTTTACCATGCCCATGTTTGCTCTCATTTTACAGTGTTGCTTTCTTATTGTCCGTTTTTTACAGTTTCTTTCTGCAGCAAGAAATGATGTAATTATTAGGTAAAATGCATCACCAATGTGCCAATGTTGCTTACTCACATATTACTTCATTTACTCCGTCTTCGTCTGGCTGCTACATTGTGTTAAATAGGCTGGCGCGTCCAAATCGCTTGACCTCAGAGGGTTAATGTCTTTTTCATGTTTACAATAGAAATTGAAAAGACAGTTGAACAACTGGGGAGAAAAATCTTGTGATGCTCATCGGGTGTCACATCTCACATGTCTAAGCCTTCAACATTAAACACAGTGACCTAAGGCACAGTGAGGTTTATGATATGACTTTAGTCATCTGTGCTACTCTCTCACACATCATCAATGGTGCAACTGAGTATGGGACATCCAGTTTATGCACCTTACACTCATTTATCAACTACGTCCATTTATCCTCCAGGTCGCCACAGTGCAGTGCATTACAGTTATCCTGTAGTGGACATCAGCTGATTGTAATTATTAGTATATGTGTGCAATAAGCTAAAAGCAATATCCGAGTCCAGCTTTACTAGCTCTTCTGCAGCAGAATCACGAGAACAGTCATGTTTTAGACACCAATGAAAACAGCCAAAACTTCTCCTTTTAAGTTTCTTAACACCCATTATGTCTTTATTCTGAGACATTTTGAGATTCTAAATCCTGATCCAGAAAGGGTGTTTTTACTTTTCTGACATCACAGATGGATTCAGTCATGTACCTCATGTGACTAAATGCTGGAGATAAAGTAAAATTGCTGGTTTTTAACTTAAGCCTTCTGTTTGTTTGTAGTTTCACGAGTCACTGCAGATTTCTCTGAGGTTAAAACCAAATGCGTCAGCCACAGTATTGCACCTTATCGCCAGCCTCATGCAATCACTTCTTAATCAGCAAAATATGTAAGGACAACATATAATAAAGGCTACATGACATCAAGGCACAACACCATTAAAGAAGCTGCTGGGAAAAAAAATGCATGCAATGGTGGATTCTGAATCTGGTGAAGAAGAATGCGAACTGAGAGCAGGAGCTAAACACAACTGTGATAAATGACAGGTAACCAAAATGAGTAGCACCACTTTCAAGTGAAGTCATGAGAAGTTTTAGTATACAGAGATTAGATTTTTTTAACCACTGCACCATAAGCTGAGGCTGTGTACTTTTTGCCCTAAATTTAACTGATGTCTCAACAAACCAGTAGTTTTAAAACCATGGCAATGTTTACAATTTCCCAGTTGTCTGCACAAATTGGTCTTGAAATGCAATCTGATCTTCACCAAAGTTACAAATATCAAAAAACACAATATTTCCAAGCCGATAGCACACAATAATTTAGGATCTTTCATGTCTTTATTTAGTATTATCACAATAATGTACTTGAAAGTAAAAGATTAAGATATTATTAAAATATATTATTAGTATTCCTGAATTAATATAAAAGCAGGATTTTACTGTTAGAGTTGGTAGAGAGTAAAGTTTTAATGATTTACTTACTGACTACTCTACAGGTTATTTTATCCAATAACTGTTGGTATAACTTTTGGTTTGTAAAAACAAGTTCTCTTATTTATTAAAAATGCAGCTAATTTACTGCAGATAAATGCGAGCACAGACTGATCCTGTCTGTATGTTTCCCTCACACATCCACATTTCAGTCAGAATGTGGGAAATTATTTCAAGGGCTTATTTTATGATGGACCATCTCACATTTGTTTATGGGACATCCAAGTGACTTTCATGATTACATGCGCTGGGGACTGGTAATATGCATAGTTGTGTAAAGTACCCAAACTATACTCAAGTAAGTCTAGAAAAACACACTTACTATAAGCAGATGTACCCTATCACTTTCCTTCTAAAGTAACAGTACATGTAAAGTACATGCATCTAAATTTTAGTTAAAGTACAAAAGTGAAGGTACTTCACTCCACTAAAACAGTGTATTTTAAACAGTTTAGCTTTTGATAACAAGTCTGGTCCAGATCAATTTGACAATTTGTCAAAGCTCAAAATTATGATAAAATGTGCTGTTATCTACAGCAAAAAAAAAAAAAAGTAGGAAAGGTGGAGCTGATTTTAACAACCTT
>OMLM01011567.1:91476-142424 GCA_900302695.1 Helostoma temminkii | reverse complement strand
TTATGTAGTGACATGGAAATATTTTATAAATTATACCTCAGCACTTTATTAGCCTATATAGTTTTTATAAGACTCTAAACCTGCAAAAAGTAACTAGTAACTAATGCTGTTAAAATACATTTTGTGGAGTAAAAGTCCCATATTTTTCCCTGATTTGTAATCGAGTAAAAGTAACACAAAATAGAAATACTGAAGTATAGTACAAGTACCTTAAAATTGCACTTAAGTACAGTAATTTAGTAAATGTACTTAGTTACCTAACACCTTTGGTAAAATCAGCTTTGCTTCTCTTTCATGTGTGTGCTTGGCACTCAATGCCAAGTCTGACAGGTATGAGAAAGTTACTCTGTTTGGTTGCATCTCTGTTCATGGTATGACAACACCATCAACTGTGAAAGTGGGATACTGCAGCAGCCCTAGTTATAGCATCATTTAATGATTATTTTTCCTAAGTATATAATAATTTATGTATGCACATATGTCCTGACATATTGGCATGCAAAGAATTCATGTTATGATTAGAATGAAAGCCTAAAATACCAAGATATAAACTGCTTAGTTTTCCCGAATCACACAAAACTGAGTTGCTGATTTAATATGCATCTATGCCCAATAAGCCTACATGGGTTTCATACTTGTTTCTGCATCACATACTTGTTGAGAGAAACCTAAATTCCAAACACAATCGATACTATAAACCCAGTAGCTTTTACTTTCCACACACAATCCTCAGAATTCCTGCAAGTTTGACATTTTAGAAGCTGAAACAAAGGTCGGGAATAAGGAGAATGTAGGTGTGTTTTTCATAAGTATCTATATCTGAGTGACAGATTAATGAGAATGTTTAAATGTTTACCGAGAACATGCTGTCCACATTCAAAAGTTTCGAAGAATTTAAACTGAGAAGGTGGCAGCAACAACACAGACTTTGCTGACAGTGTCTGGCTGACCAACAGCCGTGACATGCTGGAGTAGGTGTCGTGAAGTTATTTATACTTTACAGATACCTTCTGAATGACATGCTGTTGTCCAGACCCCTTGGCCTGCACAGTGTATTCTATAGCCCTCAAAAAGCTGACTCATTTAGTTAAATAAAGTTGAAAACAGAGAGGAATTTCCTCAAAGGCAACTTTAAAGTAGCTGCAGGTGACAGAAAGAATAATGTAGTTGGCCTTTTTTGTGCAGAGCAGATCGGCTACACCAGACAGAGATAATAATCAGAGTGAACTCAGTTGGGAGACCCATCTTTTTCATTTTAAGCCTTCTTTTGGGTTTGACATCACAGGAATCGCATAAACTTTTATTACAAAGGAATAGCATACATCAATGCCTTTCATTTGTGAGGGTAGTTCCTTGCCTAGTGATTGTCTAAGGACCATAATAGGTCACACATTAACCTTTATTCACCACTAACACCTGCAAAATCCATATACTCAACAGCTGAAATGTGGATCAAACAAGTTACATTACAACAGTAAAGTTGTAATTACTGTAAGATGCTATGTATGACTCCTAAAAGTCGTCAGAGCTGAGGCCACTACCTAAGCTCGGGACTATGAGTCATGGGTGTACCACTACGGGAGAAAGGGTGACATCATTCTAGAGTCATCATCGTCGCTGGATGGGCTCCTATAGAGAGCTCTCTCTATGCACCGAGGGGGCCTACTTTCTGAAAACCACGTGACCTTCTGGTACTCTGCAGGCTGCACCCAACTAGAAAATGCATAATGCATGCAATTTGCGGATGTGTTAAGTGCCAGTTTGTACGTGCAGGACTATAATACTATTCTAGTAGAAGGCAACAGTTTTTCTAGGTCTTGGTTAACCCCGACTGTATCATGACCACAGATAATATCCAGTGAGGAGGTACCACTTTGGCAGATGATGCAAGCATGGGCATGCCACTTAGCCGTCTCCAGAATAGAACAAGAAAAGCAGCTCCTCTGCACATTTCACACTGGGGAGCGAGTCAAAGTGAACCCTGGTTATACCAGTGTGCTCGCTGGAAACTAGTCATACATACAGGTGTTGGTAGGACAAGAGTACGTCAGCGTTAAGTAAGACAGCAAAGCACATAATGTACACAGAAACAATAATCCCCACCCGCCGAAGAAATGCGAGCCACGCCAAAGTGTGCACGATGCCCCATCGATTCGCATCAGCCATTGTGAAAATGTAAACAACATGCAAAAGTAGCATTTTTGCTTCTGCTACTGGCACCATTTACTGAGCGATGAGCACCCCGTGAGGAGGGAGCTCCTGCGGGCCTCTGTGGGTGGTGGGAACCCGTTTGGATGTTGTGCAACCGTGCTGTGTGCTCTCGATAGTAGCGTACTCTGCAACTACTGCTTACCACACAGATCCGTAAGCACCGGAGCCGACTGGAGATAAGTTCTGGTACCGCTCTGGGACCTCCCACACGGTTTTGTTGAGCTCCTGTCGGTAGAAAGTGGGTCTCTCCTTCTGCGACATTCCTGTGGATTTACCAGCCCCAGTGACAAAACAAGCCAGCGGAAACTTCTACCCTCTCTCCTCTCCTCCCCGAGCGGCACGACGTGCTGAGGTTACCGCTGCTCCCCAGTAAAACTCAAAACGGAGACGTCCCCGAAACACGCACAACTTCAGCCGTCCAGTCGTGCAAATTCAGTGCAGTCGTGCAAAAAAAATCCCCACCGTTCCGTGCAAGTCGGGGCGCCTGGAGACAACTTCCTCCACAAGCCACCGTCGGGTCAGGAAGCTCAGTCTGGACTAGCTTTCGCTGGATTTTTCGCCCTGTTCTGTTCTCGCTTTGCTAGGCGCGCAGAAACGTGAACGCGCACGTTCCTTCGTCACTGCGTGCTCATGATATTAGCTATTTTCTCGCGATATTTGAGTTGCTATTGGGAAACCAGGGGATGTCCCACCACAAGTGTGGACATGACGAGCTGGAATCTCCCTTCGTCCGTCGTCCAAAGCGTTTTACATGTTTAAATTCACCCAATAAATTAATAACAATGTAAAATCTCACTCAGCACTTCATGAAGAATATCTGACCGACTGCAATGTAATCATATCACGACTGAATAATGCAGCATTACTATACTAAATAGAATTACAACGTCAGTAATGTACAATGCCTATATTTGACAGCATACATTTTTTATTTTACTATTAAAAGGATCTGATGCGTACTTTTGATATCAATAGATAAGATTATTTAGATCAGATGTGACTGATATGCTGTGTTTACATACGGCATGTACTGTTTATACAGTGAGGTTCATAAATAATGAAATGAAGATTTTTTTTAAAAATTTATCCTCTGTTCATCACCATACTGAATATGAAATGAAAAACACAAGTTTTAAATCAAGGTGTTTGACAAAAACTCGGCATTAACTCAGGGATTAGAGATATTACAGCATACTAAACACACACACACACACACACACACACACACACACACACAGTTTTGGGACATATGATTTGTTACGTGGCCTTTGTTTCTGGGAAAATTGTGCTCTATACATGCAACACTGGTCAGTCCATTCTTGAAGGATTCCTTCTTTGCTGCTCTTTCTTCTTCATTTTTTTTCTATCAAAGAGCCTTTTTGTGGGTTTTTTTTTCATATTCCATTTGAGGGTGTATGAACAGAGGGTGTCGTTATGAAGCAGTCTGTAAAGCCTGCTTGTGTAAAGTTAACATTTGACACTTTTTGAAGTTAATTTCACACGGACACAGACGTGAAGCACCTGAATTAAGGTCAAAATCACATGTATATAAAAATACTTACAACTGCACAAATACAATATTCACCCATATACTAGGGCACGCTTCAATATAACTTAGGTGATTTTTAGTTCAGCTTCATAACCAGCAACCTGTGCAAAAACCTGTGTGACAAGTTGCTGTGCATTGATTACACTGGATGTTACAACAGCTGTTTATGATAAGCAAAAAGAAACATGACAAACAGTCCTTTTTCATGTAGACATGTCACAGTAAGAAAATCTACTACTAAGTCAAATATCTGCAATGAAAAAGGCGTACTGACACTGAAGTGGAGGGGTTAGGGAGTAGATATGAGTTTCCAAAGCACTGAATATCCCTCCCACATAAACAATGAACATATTGCACAATTGTGGTTCTTCTTAAAAACTGAGAATGTTTGTGAGAAGAGGACTACTGGCAAATGTCACCAGGAGGCATGTGACAAGTGTAAATAATACACAGGTTCATGGGTGAAACGGGAAACAGGCATACAGTGCTTGACCAGCCACAGATTGTTGGGAAAGAACTTGGCTGACTTGTAGCTTGTTTGACAAAAAGCAAGTGGAAGAACTGAAAATAGACAGAAAGCTTTACTGTCTAATACAACACCTCTAATAGTTTTACCCATCATGCTAAGCTCTGTTGTTGAAATCGCAGCACTGCGCACCAGCAGACATACACAAGGGAGGGCTTATGGGGTCAAAATGAATGCAGCAAAAAGGCAAACACCTTGGAGAAAAACCTGAGATGAGATGAAGAGAGATTATTTATTTTTTAGTGAGACAAAACCCCAAACATGACATCAAAGCTACACATAGATGGGTTTAAACAAATTTATTGTCCAGGAGCGATCAAAAGAGTTGGTGGCAGGACCTGAAAACTGCTGTTCACTCAATATTTGTCTGATATGATCTGAAAGAGCTTGAGCAGGTTTCCAAAGAATAATGGGAGCAAAATTGCAGTGAAATCTAATACAGCTGCACCAAGTCGGAAACTATTTCTCTATTTACATGCAATAAATTCAAGGTAGTTATTTCCAATTTGTTGAATTGATTTGTAAGATACTTTCTTTTTGTAAGTTCTGCCGATGAGTGCTAAATATCTAACAACCACCACTGTGTTTCAAAGATGTAATCTAAAGAAATTAAACTAAATGGTTGTAAACCAAAAGAAAAACTTCCAGGGTGACTATGGTGAATACACTGTATAGGCAACAAATGCCACTGGATGGTTATTTCATAATGACAACACACGCAGAAATTGTCTGATCAAGGTTTTACTCAAAATTGCATTGCACCCCCTCCCTAAACAACCTATTCTTTTAATAATAATAATAAAAAAAGTTGTCAGAATTAATTAAATTCAGAGTAACAGTATGTAATTAAGATGGCATCAGTGGCTCCATGCCCATATGGCATTACATTTGAATCTTCAGGAAAATCTGAAAAAGCTATCCAATTTTAACAATGAACACAATGAGATACACTCCTTTAAGTTATTACAGATCAGGTTCAGTTTGTAACAATTGAAAAAATGCTCAAAACATCTACAAATAGATGTCAAGTACATCTGTGGCAAAGTACGTCTTTCAAACCTAAAAAAGGGTTAGGGGATGCCAATTTTAATAAAAGTTAAAAGACTTTAAAAAAAAAAAACACACAAAACAATCTTTATATATTAGCTTTGTTTATCTTTTCTTCCACCCTTGACAGAAGACGTGATACAGAAAAAAAAGATAGGAGCAAGCAGAATTGATCAGTTGGATCACACATCTGGCAAATCTCAGTTGGTCATATTGTTTGGAAATATACACAGCTAAGCAAATTTTAGGTTGCACACGGGTATAATACACTCACAGCCCCTTGATCCTGCTTCTTTCAGTATAAATAATTACGTATGTGGATGGAGACAACAAACAGTGTTACCCAAGAAGCGAATGAAACCATGTGACCAAACCGGCTCTTTCCCCTGTTATGGCAGTGGAGTAGATTCAGGATGCCCTTCAAATCTGTAGTGTACAACATTTTTAAAGGAAGGGGTTATGTACCCAGTCACCAGAGGGGGGCAACACTGGCTAGTCTTTCACATGGGGCTGCAGGGCAGTGAGGTTTCATCGGTCACATAATCCAAGAGGTGTCCAAGGATTATCAGATGACCACTGAGATGAGTCCATCCTCAGGCTGAATCTGCCCACTCTTTTACAGTCCAGTCTGACTATCATTTCAAGAAGATCACATAGAAAGCCATGGCCAGACAGGATATTGCCACAGCGATATGAAGCCGCGTCCCAATTACTGCAGCTGAGGAGACAGAAGGTGGATCAGGAAGTTAAGGAAATTACATGTCAACTGCAAATATACAGAACAAGGAAATCACAGCAAATTGTGTAAACAGATGTAGATCACAGAGGTGAAAGCTTGTAGTCAGGAGAAACTCTACCTAAATATTATAGTCTGCTGTTTTTTGTCTTCATACAGTCAATTACTAAATATGAAACAAAACAAACTGATTAAAGATTTGATGTCTATCTTTAAGAAGTTTTTTCATGTGTCTACCTCCTCATGATTACTAGTCACAGTGGATATTCATACCTATTATAGTCCATTAGGAAGAGCACGGGTGAACTACAAGCCTATGTCCTAAAGGATGCTGTGTAAAATGTAAATAAAAACACTGCAATAATAATCTATAATCTATGATAGATTGACAATACTGTATAATAAACATTGAAACTGAGAAATGCAACATACACACGACCCAGAAATACAGACACCATTTGTGGGCGTGAGCTGATTTATGATGGACAGAGATGAAGTGGAAGCTGTCTGAAGAGTCAAAATATTAAATTCTTTTTGTGATCCACGGACAACATGTGCACTGGGCTCAACAGGAGATGGACCATCTGACTTGTTTTTAGCACACAGTTCTAAAGCCAGCATTCATGTCTGTATGCATTAGTACACAGGGCACAGATAAGTTACACATGCGTGAAGGGTGAACATCTACAGCTTTTGGTGAATCATAGGCTGTCTTTCAAAATGAGCATGCATTTATTAAAAGACAATCATATGCCTGAGTTTTAACATTAGATATTTTTTATTTTCAGTTTAATATAAATTTTAAATTTAATGCAAACAATTTACACAACATCCAAATGTTTTTGGAAAAAGGGTTGTCATAACGATGGCTTAGTGCTATTATTGGTGAACAATCATCCTGCATGTACAGACAAGACAACCACGTGATTTCATATGTCCCAAATAGCAATGAAGGTTTTCAAAATCCACCTAAGATCGGTAAATATGAGAGTGAAGACAAAAAGCCCTTAAAATAAGAAGGAAGTGAAAATGGCTGCAATACAGGTCTGGCAAGGCATCACAAAAGACAAAGGTGTCAGCTAACTTCATGAAGAGTAACCAAAGATAAGGCCTAAAATGGCAGAATACACATGAAAAGTTCAACAGCTTTCCACTGCTTACAGACATGGACGCACACCCTCAACACGAGATACACAACACAAAGCTGCAGGTTGCTAACGTCACAGTTATAAGTCATTCAGCTTTTAATGTATTACATATCTACCTTTGTAGAAGACACCCCACACTCCTTTCTTCTCTGACAGCAGCCAGCTGTTGAGGCGAGGTACCTTTTTGAGGTACGCACAAGTGCAGATGAACAGCAACCCAAACACAAGGATGCCATCGAAAGAATACACTACAGAAGGAGTACAGGATAAAATCACTTAGTCTTTCTTTCATGTCAGTTCATTAAATGCTTTACTTTATCTTACAAAACATTAATACAACATTACTTGCGACAAAAGTCAAAATCATCACTAATCAAAATAGAAAACTTGAACATGTCAAATATCGCAGTATTGCGTTTTGTGATACTGTATTGATTGTGAAAAAAAGTACTGTATACATTTTAGTAACAGTTGACATGCAAATATTTGTGACACACAGTCGTGCACTTTAGTAGTAGCAGTTCATTTTGTGATAAACAGATAATCTGAGAAAACATTTTTAAAAACTCTTACAGCATATGGTGGTGTATTTGTTATACTGGTTTCCTGACATTACATTTAAAAATGTCAATACAGTATATAGCAATACTGAATAGTAACCCCTGTATTGTGATCGTATCGAATCGCCACATTCTTGCCAAAACACAGCCCTATTCAAGAGGCACCTGCAGAGATTATGTCATGTAAAAACAAATACTGCTGCTCTATAGTCAGGCAAAAGTGGAGCAGCTGCTAAAAGATACTAATAAATAATCATATTGACCTTACAGAAACAGGTGCACACAGAGTTTTAACGTTAATACTCCTGTTGACTATGCTGTTTAAAGTATTTCAAACAGCAACACATACACTTTATCTTGAGAAACATTTTAATTTGCCTTTAATGTTAAGGGAAAAGCTGAGTGGTTGACTCTACGTCCAGAGCTGTTTGCAGAGGTAAAAACGCTGATAATCTAGCAGGTGGGTGATTGTTCACACATCAGCAGTACACGGTGCAGCTTTTCGTGCTCTGTTGGATTATTGTTATAGTCCAGCTAGCTATCTATAATTTTTAGCATTAGCCACCGATGCCCTCGTCTTTGCTAGTTAAGTTAGCAAGTTGCCTTGTAGCCTGACAAAAACGCAGTTTTCAACATTAAAAGGTATGACGAAAATAACTTTATTCTAAAGACGGGAAATGTGCAGTTAACTTATGATTGTTACAGAATGTGACACAATTAGCAAAGAATAAATTTCTTTGGTGTTAAAACACGAACAGTGCTGCCCAGGGCCACGTCTACAGCTAACCTAGCTTAGCCTAACTTATGCTCTGTTCAGCTGCCGACACTTCTCAGCCAGTTTCATGACACAGGAAACCTACCATTTGTCATATTCGCAGCTTGTTTCTTTTATGATGTTAGATAAATGTTTCTTCCTTTAAATTAGAAATCCATTGTGTTTTATAAAGAGGTATAATGCAGTCTTCTTCGTAGTCACTCAGTTGACATTTCCGGTTTCACTGGCTCACATTCTTCTTTTACACTAGATGGTTGTTGTTGTTGTCCCTCTGGTTTTACTGCCACCTACTGGGGGTATGACTGAAAGCTCACTTTGCACCCTGAAATTTGCATTTGCCCATAAAGGTCTTGCTGGGAATCCTTTTTCCATGCAACACAACATGACTGAAACATATTTGAAAAATGAGAAAATTACTTGTTACTAACCCTGGAACATGCATGTGTATTATATTATAACAAATAAAATATTTGTAATTATACCACAGGGAGAATATACAGTTTACCACAGGCATGGAAGTTTCTCTGGCTCTGATATAGCATTGAACACATTGAATTAAACTGAGCTTCCGCCTACACTACTAATTTTTGTGGGCACCCATCAGTCACACCACAGTGCTTTCTGTCCGGATAACATTACTGTCACACAGTCAAAACGGATCTGATTAAAACCAGCTTGACTGTTTCCTCCACACTAAACTATTAAGCATTAGCCTCAGTTTACGTGTTTGTGGCAGTGAATATCAAACAGTATTTATTGTTCATCTGCACTTTATATTATTGATAATAAGGAAGCTCATGAATCCAGTTGGTTAAGTTTTATCTTCACAGTTTTGTGGCTTTTGTGAGTTAAAACATCCACGCCTTACTAATTGTTTAATAATGACTGGATATGCAGCACACAGACACAGACAATATTCCACACACACTTTCTCATGTTCTACCTATATGAAATTAAAAGTTTCTATAACATTTTATTGTCTTTAAAACACATTTTACTTTGTTAAGCTGTTTGACCTAATTCCACTATCCACTGTCACAGTCAGACTTTCAATAGTGTGTTATTCTAGTTCTCTATGTGTTATTCTATACAACAATACTACATTAAACACACTGGATTCACCCAACATGAACAGTGAAATTAAAGTATTGATAGATTTAACACAAAAGCAGAATTTAATTGTTTCCATGTTGCATTTTTCCAATCTTTACATTATCCTTACCCTTATCCTCCATATGTCACTTCTGCCTCAGAGACAACAGAAGTTTATCTCCTTAAGGGAACAAGGGTGGAACAAAGGGTTGCTACACAGTTTATACAATTTAATCACAGGACAGAGTGACACACTTGTTCAGATCAGCGTATGAGTGCAGTGCTGCTCTTGTCTGCAAAAACATCTCTCAGTTCAACAATGCGCCTGTACAACACTACAAAGGTAGGATTGGTTTTATCACTTTTAAGCAGTCAAGAATAGAAATTGTAGCATGAATATGATGCATTTTTAGTATTGTGGATTCACGAAATTAGAGATAAGACATTACAATTACATTTGGACAACGAGTAGAGTTTGATCTGGCTTAGAATTTAAAGAAGGAAGGACTCAAAAATATTTCTGAATCAGGAAACTGCATATTACAACCTTTATTTAGTACTGAAAATAGCAACTAACCATCCTGACTTTATTCTTGCACCATTTATTGTTATTTAGCATTAGCATCTATGTAGGTAACATTGCTAAACTGAGTAATATATATAATGGTTAGTAAGATCCTTTATATCCATGAAAAATTGTCGTTTTTGAAAATATTCATCCTTCAGTGTATCTTTTAGTGAACTGCACAACTCCATCCACAGCATCGATCACTTTTCTTCTCTGTGCAGATGTGAGTGTGCCAATCTGTGGTCACTCTAGTTTAAAATTAAGTGTCAAGAAACTTTCAATTTGACTATTAAAATATGCTGAATAGTGACTTAATCATCTGTGTTGTGTTGTATGTTTTAGGCCTTACAAAGAGGACTATACAAAATATCTTTATATCATTATAATTTTCAAAGTAAATTTTGCAAATGGAAATAACATACTTGTTTGACGTTCCTCATTCAGGTATCACAAAAAACGGGTCTTCACCATAGAAGAGGTAACATCAAACTATATATTGCATCAGTGAATTTAATGGAAAAAAGACATTTTGTCAGAAGCTGTACTGCATCATTTTAAAAGTCATTGTTATATACATATTCTTACGAGACAAGCTCTATCCAAAACTAACAAGGACATGTGACGGTGTGTACAGGGCTGTGTTTATGTGTGTCAGAGAGGCATCACTGCTGGATGGTCCCAGCTCAGCAGGTGACTGAGAGTCAACAACAGGAGGATGGTGACCTCATCAAGCCTGAGAAGCTGCCAAATCCTGTCCTGGCTTCCTACCAACACCGAGCCCTTCACCAAGAGTTGCTACTGTGCCACAGACGGTGAGAAAACACTGAGCCCCGTACCTGCTGCCTATGATCGGATCACACAGGCAGGTGTTCCTGGTCATATGAAAATTTTTCATATGAAGCCTATTATGAGTGGTGTGTAGTGAATGTAGGTTGAAACTGATCAGAAGCAGAAGCAGTGATAGTTCTCCTGATGAGCACTTCATTTGTACCCACACCTCAGTCACAGAATCCTCTTAAGGTCCCCCCAGTTCAGCTGTGCTGATCAAGTCAAAGGTATAGCACTTTGCTAGAGATCACTGCTAATGTCTCAGTAGGGACCGAGTGTCTGAGAAAGCAAAGCATTCTCCAAATCACTACAACAGAATAGCTTTTTGTTTACTGTCCAAATATGTGATTATTCCAGATAATCTGCACTTATGAATAATAACACTCCAGACATGAGCCTTTTTGATATTTTTGGTTGTTTGGCTTGTCTCGATGTAGAATTCCACAATTCTATCGTGAATTTTCTATTGTGTGTTTTCAGCGGTCTCCTGCCGAGAAGAAGGTCAGAGCTACAGTGTGTTCTGGAACACAAACAGAGAGAGCGTCAGAAACAGAAGGAGCTGGCACTCCAGCCTCCAAACGAGTTGGAGGTGAAGCTACGCATAAGGCAGCAGAGAATGCAAATGGTAAATTTATTAGTTAACAATGAAAACAGAAAACCATGCGACTTGGGGAATACAGCATCAGCTGTTAGTAGCTTATTATTAGATATAAACATATTAGTGTATGGTGACCAATAAACAACAAGAAACTGCAGTACAGAAATGCCAAACTAGGTTTGAGGTCATTGTCACTGTTACACGTGATTAATCACAGCAGAGCACAGAAAATTTGATTATGAATAGTAAAATGCTCTTAAGTATGTATCATAGTCAAAGTAAAACAAAATCTAAGTAAATCTTATAAAGATTGTTTAGGTATTAAACTGTTGGTAGATACATACATACAAGTTTTTTAAGCTGGCTGACGTCATAAGTCTGCCTCAAAAATGGTTTGGGCTGTAGTTCAAATGCAAATGTTTCCTGTCTCGCAGTATGAGCTGGAGGAGAAGAAGAGGAACAAAAACCTCCAGAACGTGCCAGAGTTTATCCATGTGAGAGGAGCCCTGAAGCCTATCCAAACGTTTCCATCATGACAACCAGATCTACAGTAACACAGGTTCTGAATCTGTATGTACAGTATGGGAGGTTTTATATCACAGATTAATATTTAAAGAATATTACTGTTTTGTAATATTCTTTAAAAGAGCATTTGTAAAATAATCTTTTGGCAGTACTTCTGCTTTTTGAAAAGTATTTCAATACATACAACTATGCAAATACAGTAGAGTACCAGAGGTGTATGAAAATACTGATACATTTAAGAATCACGTTTTCTGACACAGTATTGTTTCTCAAAAACACTATACCAAGTTTTAATTACTACTTTGCATGAAAGTATATGTGGCTGATGATGGTTTATTTTGCGATGGGTTTAAACTGCTAGATGGCAGTGTGGTATAAAATAACTCTTTTTAGCTCATATGTTATGTCTACTGTGGTGTGTTGCTTGCATTATGACATTTTCTGGAAATGTTATTTATAAAAATTGCAATATATTGAATTAAATGTATGACAAGATATTTATTAGTAATATTTAGTCATAAAATGACTAGATATTACTAATAAATATCTAGTCATACATTTAATATGGCTAGATATCTAGATATATAGTCATAAAATGACTAGATATTGAGTTGAATATTGAATTAAATTTATCACTAGAGTCTTGCCAATACACATCCCTAGAGTGTACACAGGGCCTTTTAAGATATTCCCCTTTTTTACACACTAAATTAGAATGAAATAAATAAATACAATGACAATTTAAGTAACAGGAATACGTTTACAAGGTTTAATCAAACATCCAGGAAGTTTGAAAACAAACACTGAAAATTAAATTGTAGCAAATGTGCTCATACCTACAGTGTCATGTTCATTGTTCACATAAATAGTAAGAGAAGTCACAGAAATGAGCTTGGATGTAGCTTTGAAGGATTTTTTATCTGCTTATTCTCCAACACGTTTGCCCTTCAGTCAAAGCTGTTGAACAAATTTCACACATTTTGGTACACAGCTACTGACATCACAGGGTGCATTAACACTGATTGAACCCAAAGTCACTGAACAGTGATTTATGGACTTACTGTTTTAAAAGTGACCAAGTGCCAGCTGGTAGTCTATATCGAGTTTTCTCTGTCTGAATCTGTGGTGTGCTGCAAACAAATATTCACAAATACCTTAATATCACTGGACAGTAAGTGTACTGATCAAACTGTGTTTGATCAAACAAGTGTGACAGTTGCTTATAAAATGTAAATACCACCACAGACTCCTCACATAGACTCCAGTATAAGGAATAGGAAGGTCTGCTGAATAAAACACATTCAACTTATTTTTGCACCTCTAAACAACCTCGAAACTTTGTCAATGTTACATTTAAAGTGAACATTTCCTGACTAATAATTGTGTAAATTACATATGATACCCCTCCAAGCATGTTTATAAATACAAATTGTACTCACACATCCACTGTGCTTCAGCCCCCCCTCAGTACCAGTGTATTGTGTTTGCTTCAGAATAAATTAATAATAAATAAAATACAAAACGAAGCTTTAAAAATGTAAATAACATCATGTCCCAGCAAAACTCTCCCATCTGTGTTTCTTTGTGCTATCTATTATACTGAAATAAACTTTAAAAGATGTAGTGTTTGAAAAATATCAGTAAGACGAACTGCAGAAAGCACAGAGGAGTTAAGTGATGTGGTTCTGTAAACTGATAGAAAGGAGAACACTGACTTATCATGGGTCCAAACAAACAGGCTCAAGAGGTTTAAGGATCACAAAGGACACAAGGCTGAAGCTGGCTTTTGATATGACAGTTAAAGGGCAAAATTTCTCTGCCAAGTCTGTGACGATATTGGAACACCACACAAAGTTGTAAAATGTACACTTGATTTAACATGTAAAGCTGTAGCTGTAGCGAAAACGGAAGAGACCAATAGGGGAATGTAACGGCTTTTACACCACCCAAATCAAATTGTCAAACCTGGACTTGAGTAACATGGAGGATCTAAAATCTGTTTCTAACAGCCTGTTACACTAAGGACCTGTTACACGACTTTAAATAATAACTATGGAGTATTGGTTGAAAAAGACTTTTCCTTGATTTCCTCAGGACTCAGAAGCCAACATCAGTCATGTAAAAAGGACAAATATTAAGGAATGCCATCCTTCCTTTGGCAGCACTGTGAGGGTGGCACACTCCAGTCATACACATAGGAGAGTCGTAGCTTGACTTCCTCCTTACACAGTCTGCCGTCACGCTGCAGAGTCTGATGTTTCTCCAACATGTCCTCCAGGCTCTGCTTATGTGTAACCAAATATTTGTTGTTGCAACCACGTGATTTGTACTCTGTGTCAAAGCGTGGGTCATGTGTCCGCCGAACATCCACTGGTGCCAGCCAAGCACCCAGTGACACATCCTCACTCTGCCATGTTTTGAAGTAACCTGTATTCAGATGTATGTAATGCACCAGGTCAGCTGAGAGGATGTAGCCACCGCCCAGTGCATAGGGTAGGTAGTAGTCACAGAGCTCCCAAGAGCTTTCTCTCCACTTGCCGGCTGTTTTCACTCGGCCTCTGCCTGAGAAGAAACCCCAGTATAACCGGTTGGGCTCTTTCCCCTTGAGCTCCTCTTTAAGAAGGTCCAACCGAGCAAATGTGTCATCATCTGCTTTGAGGACAAATTTGAACTCCACATTCTGGTCCAGCCAGGAGTACATGTGTAGCAGCTTGAGTGTTAGGTTCTCATAAGAATCTCGCAAATCAGGCAGTAAGAGCAGGTCTTTGTGCCGCCCCTGCTCTGTGTTAAGATTCTGAAGGTCTTCGTTTGAAAGCCCCTGAGTTCCTACCACAAACATGGCCAGAACATCAGAGTCACGCTTGGCAAGCCAGGTGCTGCGGATGATACTTCTCCGCTCTGTGTACTTTGGTCCAGTTGTGATGAGGACCACAAGGAATGCTGACATGTCTTTGGATGCGAAGGAGGGATTGTGCTGCTTTGGACGAGACTGCAAAGCATTGGAATTGGGGGCTAAGCCTGGAGGATCAGGGTGGCCCTGTTTCAAGGTTTCTGAGGTACATTTGGCCAAGAAGACAAGAACTACAGCAAAGCTGCAAACTGTGCCAATGACCAGGGCTGTTTTGTGGCGGCACACTAAACGTATCAGATTCATGGTGCTGAATCTAGAGTGGAAAAAAACACAAGAGGTTAGTGCAGTTCGAGATATCAGGTTTATTATGACTACACTTGTATCAATTGACATAAATGTGACAAGCGAAAAGTTTGACTTGTATGTTGTTGTCGTTTTGCATGTTGTGTGTTTGTCATCTTGTGACAAAATCACATACATGCCTGAATAAAGGTGAAGCTGGTAATCAAACTAAGTATTTACTTCAACTTGATTCACTAGTGTTTATTGACATTGCAGATGACCAAATGCGTTCAGAACATCACTAAACGTGTCAGGCTAGAAACAAATTCTTGTTTTTGAAATCCTGATAGTGGGTTTCCCATTTTTGACTTTGAATCACAGATTAAGTTTCAGAGAACAGAAGCTATCGAGAAACTTAGCAATGCAGCCTCGTATCAGCCATGACTTTCAGCATCATCCGCTTTCTAAGCTTGGTAGCTGAGCCGTACACTAAATATAATGTCGCATCACTGTTATAATCAGTAATAAATGAAAAAGGACGTGTTAGTTACCTTAGCTAAATGACAAGCAGCTGTCCAGTGAATGGTACAGGCAGAGCGCACCACAGCAGCTTTGCAGAGCTAACGTTAGCTTAGCTAAAATAAGACCCTCTGCGCACTTTGTGAGCTTACTGCCCAGAAAGCAAACACACACAGGCTGCACATAGTGGTCTAAACAGGAGATAGGAACCACTAAGTTTAGCGGCGTCGACCAGTCAGGTCACAATATGCTGGTTAAAGTCCAGCTGTAGGCATTTTTTGTTTGTTTCATAGTGTAACATTAGATCAAATCACGTCTGTGTGGCCGTGACGGAGAGGAAGCGGAAGTTACGTTCTCAAAAAGAGGGTGGTTAGAATAACACAAAATAAATACTGAAATGAACAAACACTTTGTTATCCTCGCACAGGGCTAGCTGTTGTTATTGAAATGTATATAGCTTATCATAGATAACAACTTATAACAATTTACTTTTAGGTAAATTAGTTTTAAGAAATGTATTTATATTAATACTTCTGTGATTGTTAGCTTATTTACATATGGATTTGCATCTGCAAAAAATTAACCAGGAGGCTCGTATGACCGTAAAATACAAAAATTAAATTTAAGGATTGCATAAAATAAAAATGTTTCAATTAAACTGTACCCAAGTGCGATACTTAGGAACCGTACTTATACTTATTTACCAACCGAGTTCTTATATTGTTAAAGTATTTGAGTTCCCAAAGTGTTGACATCAATTATAGGCCCAACGCTTTTGTGTATAAAATCACAGAATGTAAGTACAGTATAAAATAAATTACACAGGCCAGGTTACGTCAGTTTCACTAGTATTAATAGCTCAGTGCTCAGTAATTTTATTTTGAAATATGTAACCGGAAGCTCAAAGCTGTATTGCAGCAGTGACACTGACGGTTTGTTAAATCAGCGTTTGCTAGAAATAATGGCTTAATCGTAGTGAAACACTAGTGTGTAGTCTGTAGTCAAACTACACATTCAAGTAGGCAATAACCCCGACCATGTAAGCGCCTAGTTTGATATATTTGTCAGGAACAGAATACCGTGTTAGCATTGTAGCTTTGTACCGGGCAGCTCCGTAGCTAACTGACGTTAACGTTGGACGAGGACAGAGACAGCGATGACTGTTAGGAGAAACAGCCGACACGGTCGGACATGTCCACTGTTACTCGCCATCTTTCTGCTAGTTCTGAGTGTGCAGTGGGCAAAAACGGCTTCTGAATATGACCCCTATAAGATCTTGGGTGTCAGCAGGAGTGCCAGTCAAGCAGAAATCAAAAGGGCATACAAGACCCTCGCCAGAGAATGGTGAGTCTCTTGACACAGGCCATCTGGCAGCATCAGCCCTGTTCAGCTTTCGCTGTATTATGTGACACCTGTACTGGCGCTTGTTATTACACACCTTAAACGTCAATGTTAAACCGAGAATCCTCTTCTATGCCTGTTTTGACCTAGCAGTGATTAATTATGTCCTGTGTTGGCTTTTTAAGGCATCCAGATAAGAACAAGGACCCTAAAGCTGAAGACATGTTCATCAAGATTTCCAAGTCCTATGAGGTGGGTGAAGATGCATCACAAGATATCATGTACTTTTTTTCATGGAAGCTGCAGCAGACACTTCCAGCAGCATATTTCACTTTCTGTATGATGATTCTTTTTTTTAGCTATTAGTTCCTCTCTTGTCTGTCTTTCACACAGATTTTGTCTAATGAGGAGCGAAGGTCCAACTTTGACCGCTATGGGCAGATGGATGAAAACCAACCCTTTGGCCAGTCACAGCACCACGGTTTCCGCAGCTTCCACAACAGCTTCTACTTTGACGAGTCTTTTTTCCAATTTCCCAGGTACTCATTTTTCAGATTTGTGTTTTGTTGTGTTGTCTAACACAACTTCTCATTGTTCACAAATATTTATTTACCAGTGAGTGGTGTAAGCTGGGATCCTCCTTGTATTTGTGCATATTAACATAAAAAAAGATCATTAGGTTTAGTTGAAGAAGCCTTTGTCCATCTTTTGAGAGGGAAATTTGTCATTTTTAAGCAGTTTTCCTAATTGCTTGATTGGAAAAAAGATGGATAAATAGTGAAATGAGGGGAAATAAATCACCAAATCACCTGCATTTAGAAAGATAATATGATTTTTTTTACTGTTGTTATTTGTTTGCTTTTTCAGGTCTAATATGGCTAATAGTTCTAATAAAAAAGACTCACTATCTTCTTCCTGACCCTACAGGTCCCGGGACTTTGCAGACAGCAAGTACCTGCTTCACCATGCACAGTTTAACAGTGACGTCCTCCCAGACAGCTACAAGAGGCCGTACCTGATCAAAGTCACCTCTGAGTGGTGCTTTGCATGCATCCACATTGAGCCTGTATGGAAGGAGACAGTTCAGCAGCTGGAGCCGTTGGGTAAGTCAGGCGTCCCCGAGCACTCTCTACAAAGAGTGGTGCTGGTTTCCCTAAAAGCATCATAACATCGAAAAGCTGATATTTACCCATTTGCAGGCCATTAGGACAAATGTAATTTTAAATGCTAAGATGCTTTCCAGAGAGCTCGCCGTTTCTTTAATTATTCATTAGGACTAATTTGTTTTTCTTGGTAAAGAGTGTAAAGACAAATTCGTTTTCCAGTCATTTGTAAGAATTGTGTGGAAATACATGATATTCTGCATATTAATGTAACCTGTTGACCTTTGTTATGATTAAAACACCAGTTTTAAGCTGTGTAATCTTTATGCAGTATGAATAAACAGAAACATGAAGTAGCTTAAAGTTAGGCTACTTCATGTTTCTGTTTTGCCACAGTATAAATATCTAACAATACGCTAACATTTACAGATTTTTATGCTGAAAACAGCAGTCTGCCGTGAAGAAATGTAGTTGATGAAAGTGAAACAAAATGGTTATGGTCCATAAAACTAAAACATTAAGCTAAAAATTAAGGTCAGTAAAGCTGAGGAGAAATAATTGAGTGATGATTTGTGAGTTTGTCACTCAGAAGAACACCTTTTACATTAGATTACATTAGATCTGTTGTTTAAATAAAAATATTAAGAAGTGCAACTTAAAAAAAAATATAGATTACTTTGGGATATTTTTGGTACCTTATGTTTGATAATGGACAGTTGAGAGAAAGAGTGAGATGCAACAGAGATCCACCAGCTGGGACTCTAATGTGGCTGTTCTTGTTACATGGTAAACTTCTTAACCACTTGACTACCAGATGCTCCAGTAAGCGCAGCTTTAAGTGTAAGATCTTGCTTATGTTTGTAATGATTGTGTTTGATATAATAGTTCTTACATTTAAAAAGTGCAAAACTTGTTTCTTTTGGGCCAGTTCAAAGCTAACGTTAGCTTGTTTTCTCTCTCACTGTGTTATACAGTGATATGGACACACAAAGTGACACCTAAACAAAAGTGCATGTTATATGAAGGCAGTCCTTTGCTAATTTCAAATGGTTTGTGTTAAAGGCTTTTATAGCCGCTTCTACTAAAGCTGCAAATTGGTTCTTTGTTGAAAAAGAAAAGTTTCTAATTAACTACTAAAATAACTAATTAGCACTCATTCAAATGTAAGTTAGGGAAAAGTCTGAGCTCACAGTTGTGTCACCTGTTTGATGTCAGGAGTGTCAGTAGGAAAGCACCTTTGTGTGTGGACTGTTTTTATTATCCAACACCAGTGGAATATCGCAACACAGTTCTGTCGTCTTTTACAGTAACAACCATCCGTTTTTGGTTTTATACCAGGTGTGGGCATTGGCATTGTGGACCTGGGTTATGAGCGTCGTCTGGCCAACCAGCTGGGAGCTCACCGTGCTCCCTCCATCATCGGGCTGGTGAACGGCAGGGTGACCTTCTTCCATCAGGCTGTGGTGCAGGAACACCTGCGACAGTTCATTGAAGACCTGCTGCCCCACAAGCTGATAGAAAAGGTAACGGCTACTGACGAAAATACACTGCTGCTTTCTGTGATATTTATAAACCCTATCGGTAATTACCCACAGATCATATTGGTTTGTTAACATATATTTACAAAAATAACTGATGAAGTGTAGTTTCATATAGTTTTATTTAATTCAACAGAAGTGCATATTTAATACACTTCCATTATTTCTCCAGGTCACAGATAACAACTACCTGGCTTTTCTGAGTAGCTGGCATGTGGAAAATAAGCCCACAGTTCTCTTGTTTGACCAAATACCTGTGGTTCCCCTGCTCTATAAGGTAAACAGTATATTTACACACACACACACACACACACACATCAGTGGGGCACTAATTATGCAAAATAATTAGATGTCAGTTTGACTCGAACCTTTCCGTTTCAAATCCTTCTCTTTTACTTATGTTATTTGTATGTAATTTTTTGGGGGTGTTTTCATTTTCCCTCTCCACTCTCCAGTTAACAGCGTTCGCCTTCAGAGACTACGTGCGTTTTGGCTTTGTGGACCAGGGTGACACACAAAGCACTCGACTACTGCTGCAGTTCAACATAAACACATACGCACCCATCATGTTGTTGTTTAAGGAGGATACAGAAAAGCCTGTTGACATCATCCAGGTATACCCTGGCAGTATTTTCTTTTCTGGTGTACTATAACATTATACTTAAGTTTAAACTTGTGACCTCAAAGCAGAAACATCAGTTCACACTGTTCACATCTGCACCTTTCTTTGCCTCGTAGGCCAGGGGTATAAAGCGGCAGATGATGGAGGAGTTTGTCTCTAACAACAAGTTCCTGCAGGTGCCACGGCTCGTCAACCAGCAGCTTTTTGATGAGCTGTGTCCTGTCAAGCAGTTCCATCGACGTAGGAAGTAAGACATTCTACGGCAGAGTCACAGTGTGGTCCTGTCGTTTTTCACAACTTAATGTTGTGTGCAGTAAGACTTAATGAAAGTAGAAACTTGCATCTCCTTTGCTTTTTTCACTCCGACTGAATTGAAAAAAAAAAGACCTCTTTACAGTTAGTAAACATTGTGATGTTTTTTTGAAGGATGGGGCATAGCTGGAGGAAAAACAACACTGTCTAGTCTATCAAGTTTTTGTTTTCACACATGCACTAGACTCCGGACTTTATCTGGACTTTACTCAGGTGAGCTGCATGTGTGAACACAAACACTGGTGTCAACCCACACGGACTTCTTTCTCCTGCCACCCCCCTAGTACAAAGTCTACGTAATGTCCGTGTGAGTCTGGGTGTAAACACAGCCAGTAACTGTATCGCGATGCTCTCCTTCATGAAACTGAGGTTATAAACATTACGCACAGTTTCTAATCATGTGATTGGCTCTGCTTCGATACCGTAAACAAAAATCAGCTGATTTTCGCAGTGAACATTTTGTACCACACTGTTCCTCCTATTCTCTCTACACAGAGACCCTTCCTCCTTGAAATCCAACGGACTATTTCTCCTGATGTGTAAATGCATTTCCAACAGAGTATGTCTGGGTGGGTGCTGCATGTGTGACAGTACAACTCCGAGTAAAGTTCGGACCTGATCGCCCAGAGATAGTCCAGAGTGCATGTGTGAACAGGGCTTAAGTGTTATTTGAATAAGTTAACTTTAACCAGCAGGACTGGATTTCCAGACCATTGCTCACTCACTGATGACCAACTTAGACATGAGATATCTGTAACTACATAACTTACTGAAGATGTCATCTTACCAAATATATACCAAATGATACTGCCAGTAAAAACAACAACAACAACAACAACAACAACTGTCTGTATGAAATGAAATTGAAGCGATCATCAAAAATGCTTGTGTTTTTACTGCACATTTTGTATCAGGTAAGGTTAAATATTGTCTCTGTTGTAGGTGGATATGTGTGAGAAAGAACCAGTGTTAGAAAGAATAACATTATGTCAGATTATTTTACACATAACTTTGTAGGTGCATTTGTTAGCTAACGCGCAGAGATGATGTTTAACCTGAGGTAAAAACACAAGCATTTTGATCATCTCCTTTCATTTGTCTTCATCCTTTACTGTCAGTAGAAGCTAGTATAAGATGAAACTTCCAGTTAGAGCCATTTCTACTTCAATTCTGACCAGATATTTTCACTACATGATGTAAACTGAATTGAACCTCCAGTTTTCCTCTCTTTGTTTCCTCTCTCACAGTTAACACTGTGACATAATCATGAGGTCTACAGGAAAAATAGCTAAGCATAAGATTTGAATTTTATCATCGTATGACAACTGTAAGAAGCTGGGGTTTCAACAGAATAGTTGGACAAGCATTACATCTTTTCAAACTAACATGAGTGTATGGTTTGCAGGTATTGTGTGCTGCTGATCACAGGGGAGGACCAAGCTTTTCTTCCAGGTAATAAAGCCTTCCTGGACTTTGCCTCAGCTAACAAAAAAGATGTGCTGCGGTTTACGTACGTCTACCAGCATCAGCAGCAGCCTCTCTGTCAAGTGCTGCTCCACAATCAGGCTTCACTCACACCTCAGGTCAGTCACAGAACACACAGAAATAGAGACTGCATCACATAAGCACAAAATGCACCAAATTCGGGATGAGTCATATTACAAATATGCTGCAAATCCTCAATTTACAGTACAAGTGCTCTTTAACATCACTGACATCACAGGTGGTGATTCTTGAGAGGCGGAGCCAGGCTGGCAAGGTCCTCTACCGATCTGTGAGTGGTGGCTGGAACGGCAGTGAAGAAGACAAGTACCGCCTCCACGAACAGCTGGAGCTTCTTCAAAAAGACCCCACCTACCTGAGCTCAGACGCCACCCTGCCAGAACTAAACAACGAGATGGCTCCTGTAAGTCTCACCGGACATGCACTCACCTTAGATTGTATTGAGAAGACCTGGCTACTTCTGGGCAGATATGCTCAAATCAGTTTCAATATGAGTATTTATTAATTGATGCCACTGTTTTCACTTATTTATGATCCCTCGTCAGATCTTTATTATTCGGTGGATGAATGCTGCTTATGATTACATCCTTCAAATATATGATGACCTTCTCTACTCAAACTGGTAAGACAACACTCACTCTTTTGCTGATGCTTTTGAAATTAATCAGAAGCTGATTCATTCTTTTGCATCAAATTACCTACAATACCTGGTTCGACCTTGTATTTACTGTAACATAGCTGTGATGCACCTTCTCGTAAAGTGTGATTGGTTGATAAGTGCTGCATCTTTTGTATTTTCGTCTACATGTGTCAATCAAAATCTCTCTTTTAAAGGCGAGAGATGATGCCCATTCTGTCCTTAATCTTCTCGGCTCTCTTCATTCTTTTCGGCACAGTCATCATTCAGGCCTTCAGGTGAGAGGAATGAGTTGGCTGAAACAATATAAGGATGCCTCAACATTTGCCTTGAGATTACTTTAAATTAAAATATCTTATACTTAATAATACTACTAGCTCTGTTGTGGTAACATAATTTATATTGTTGATTAGTTTATCTTTACATTGGGAGTCAGAGCTTTTGATATTCATACAGATGATTTCATTTCTGTGGTCTGTTTTCAGTGAACCAGGTGAGAACAAACCCCAGAAACCAAAGCCTAAGGAGCAACCACAAACTGAGGATGATGCATCAAGCAGAACTAGTACATCAAGGTAATGCAGTGACATTAATCAGACACAAGATGGGCACACGCTACTTTACCAGAGGTCAAAGCAGGTCCACAACCAGAAACCTGCTTCAAATAGATGATTGACTGTACTCACAAAATGTGGCAGGTGTTCTGAATTTTCACACATACTGTTTCAAAGATGGTTTTCAAAACTTATTTGCAGTTGGCAAGGCTATGGGGGCTTTTGTAGTTTGTTCCAGCTTTCATCACACACCTTGACATGTCAAGGCAGCTCCGCAGCTCCCCAAGAAAGATTTTTCATTATTAAATGTCACCACTTACAGTATTAATTCATATTTTACTCATATAATTGTTTTAGAAATTGTTTACTTCTGAGGTTAATCTTCAACTGGCTAAAGAGAAGTCCAGCGGTGTGGATTAGAGTTTTTATTCTGGGAGTGAATCTTGCTCTGTCCACAATGCAGCATTTCAAACTAAACGTTTCACGTGGCCTTGTATGTTTGAGCCAGCCCCTAAATAAAATCTTTATTACACATCATTGCTTGTAGACATATAACTGGAAATTTCCGAGATCAATAGAGTGATTGAACTTTATCTGCTGCGGACGGAAAAACATTGTTGCGATAAACACTGTATGTAAATATGTCTGAATCTTTGTTTTAATGATTTCATTTAATTTATAGAACAATTTACTAAACTTTTTTTGTCTAGTAACCACAAATACAACTTTGGATAAATCATTATATTTGCTTATACATAGATACAAGTGAGTATACATTTTATTAGGTACACCTAGCTAAAACTAACTGAACCGTTGGCAATAAAGTTTACATACCTTACATAACCCCTGCAAGGTGTATATACACAGCCACCAAATATTATTATGTCTCTGGATGTGTCAAAAAACAAAAAGCTCAACCTACATCCTCCTTTATAAAAGTGTTAAAGTTCCTGATTCAATAGTTTAAACATTTCGGAGGATGTAGGTTTAGCTGCTGTTGAACTGTGCTATTGCTATTACGTTTTTTGACACATCCGGAGACATAATATTGTGGTGGCTGTGCACATATACCTTGCAGGGATTATGTAAGGTATGTAAACTACAGTACACAGTAATCATTAACATGTTCAAAAAGCTGGCAAAGGTATTTGGTCAACTGAGTAGAAGTGTTTTAAAATCTGTTTTGCTTTCATTGCTGGGGTTAAAGAGTTTCTAATTGCACCCAATTGCTACCAGTATAATACCAGTCAGAAGTTAGGACACACCTTTTCCTTTAGTGAAGTTTCTTTATTTTTGTTATTTTCAATATTAATACATTAAAACACTAAAAAATTTTACAGAACAGATATGGAATTATACATTCAAGAAAAACATGTTAAATTACCCAGAATATGTTTAATATTTTCAATTCTTCAAAGTACCATATTTTTTTGATGATGTCTCTGAATTTTTTCAATAATTTTGAAGGAGTTCCCAGAGGCGAGTACTTGTTGGCTGCTTAACCCTCTGGTCCAACTCATCCCAAACCATCTCAATTGGGTTTAGATCAGGTGGTTGTCAAGGCCAGGTCATCTGATGCATCACCCTATCTCTGTCATTCTTAGACAAATAACTCTACATAACTCTACATGTGTTTGGGGTCATTGTCCTGTTGAAAAACAAACCAGATGGGCAGGCGTGTGACTGCAAAATGCTGTGGTAGCCATGTTGGTTAAGGGACCTCAAGTTGAAGGAGAAGTTGTTTGTAAACCTTTAACTGATCATGTACCGCATGTACATGTTTAGAGATGGTAGTAGCTGTAGTTATTCCATACTTCCTACAACATTATATCTACCTGACAAAACAACTCTGTAAAGAATAGAGGGAAAAAAAACTTAATCCTAATGAAATGTAATGTAATTTCTCTTTTCATCTCTTTAACTTTACCTCTTTCTGTCTTTCTCATCGACGCACACACAGCCGTCCTCCTAAGAAGGACTTTGTGGAAGTGACAGAGCTGACAGACATCACATACGTCAGTAACTTGGTCAAGCTGAGACCTGGTCACATTAATGTTGTACTGGTGCTCACCAACAGCTCCAAGAATGCCTTGCTTAGGAAATTTGCCAAGGAGGTTTTCTCTTTCTCTGGGTAAGTCTCTGCATTCAGTATCCTAGAGGCTTTAGGTTGTAGTATTTTCAGTTTTGTACATATCAAAAAATCTACTTGTAAATGTCAATAGCTTATGACTGTCTCGTTTCAATAAAAGGGAGCATTTTTATTTTCTCTCAATTATCCTCATGAGGTAGTCATCTGGAATTTCTATGCTGTATGTGAATTTGTAGTTGAGCATAAATCATGGAATATACTGTTACATTTTGTCCCATCAACCATTGTCTGTTCCACCTACAGGACTCAAACGCTCCACTTCTCTTTCCTGAATGCTGATAAGCACCGCCACTGGATGCCATCACTCCTCCGCTCAGCCTCTTACACTGCAGAGAGCGAGGGCCATTCGGACGAGGATGAGGAGCCTCTGGACTATACCGGCCACGTCCTGGCCCTCAATGGCCACAAAAGATACTTTTGCCTTTTCAGACCTGTCTTCACAGGGGACAGTTCCAATGACTCCTCATCTGAGACATCATTCTCTGACAGAAAAAGGAAGTCCCGCTCTAGGTCCAGATCCAGTTCCCACTCTCGTTCCCGGTCCCATTCCAGAGAGGATGGGGCCGGTTCCAAGAGAAGCTCCAGTAGGGCCACCAGCCTAGAGGTCCACCATAAGCTTGACAGGCTGGGACTGTGGATGGAAAGGTTAATGGAGGGTACTCTGCCCAGATTTCAGGTTTCTATGTGGCCTTCTCTCAATGAAAACACTAACACGTCCTTCACAGAGAGCTGAGGTCAAAGTAAGCTTGAAATAGAAGCAGATGCACTCTGTGGCCTTGCTGCCTGTTTAATTTCGTCAGCAAGAAAACTACAGAGCATTGTTGCAGTTTTCAAAATACTATTTAAGGTCTCTTTCACAGAGGTAGGTTTCTGCACTGAACAGTTGCAACCTTTTTACAAAATGTCTTCTTTTATCTGTTATCATATGGAGCAGACTGAAAGCATTGGCTTAGAGTAGTTTAGTTCTACCACAAACTTATAAAACCCAGGTCTTTGTGACATGGGACAAACTCATGATGAGACAGAGCTGTGTAACTCCACCTCATTTCTCCTGTACAGAGAAACTGTAGAAAATGTACATGAAAACAACTAGATCCAGTTCTTCTGTTGTATTTTTAAAAATGTCTAAAATTAGTCTGAGCTGTACCACATGTACTGTACCATGTATACTCAAGATCTACACACACCAAGGTGGTGTATGTTGTTGGGTAGCTACTGTTCTTTGTGGGTTTTTTCTCTCCTTCAGCTTTTGTCTCTGTACATTCATTGGCTGAAGTAACTCAGCGAAGAGTACACACGATGACATTTGCTGTTCCTAAATACTTTGAACAACCTAGAGCTTCTAACATTTGTTTTAAACCTGACCGCATCTTCATAGTTGAGAAGCCCTACCATGAGTTTGACTTCTCACAAAATGTCCCACTGATGAAGAATTCTTCTCCTTGTGATCGGATTTCTAGATTTACTTTGTTTAGAAGAAAGTTGATATGAATAAAAGCTTGCAAGTCGTAGCACTGAATTTATAGATATCCTTCAGCTGAAATGATCATCCGTTATTTGCTGTTATAGATCTAAAACAATCTCAGTAAAGTTAAACAGAATTCACAGCATGATAAGCAACAATAACTAACTTATTCTGACAGCACCATTTACATTTCTGTTTTTAATGACGTTTAGATGATTAAATATGGTTCATTCTGATAGTTTTCTGCCCAGACCAAGTTACCGTGTCTTGCTACTGTCTTGTTTAGGGATTTAATATTATTATGCTACAAACCAAGGTTGATTTCAGAATACATTAAATACATTTTTGTTTAAATGTTACAGAGAAGGTACAAATCTGCCTTTTTTGTTTTCACTTTGTTTTCAGGGCAGATTTCACTTATTTTTCTAAGTTTCTGTCTGAATTATGTTTGAATCAGAGAAAACGATGAATCCTACCACATTTTACTTGTCTGAGCCCTTGAACCACTGTAAATGTTACTGCATGAAATAAGTAGAACTAAATTCACTATTAAATATTTAGTGAATTTGCACTGACAACGTAAATGTTCCACCCCCTCTGTCTTTTCCTTTTAATCTGTGATTGAATAATTTGCTGCTAAACAAATAATATCTGCAGTACACTTTAACTCAAGACAATATTTTTTTTGTTGTTGAATTTCGTTTCCATCTCTACTTGTAAGAAAAGAATTGTAAATCATTAAAGGAAAACCATTTTTAACACTTTGTGCATTTAAACAGTTTATTTATTAAGATGTCTAGATTAATTTGACCTGATATTTATGCAATTGGCTTATTTCTTTTAACTAATAAATACATACAAATCAGCCTTTAGTTAGTTTAAGTAAATTGATGACAATTGAATTTTCCAGGTAATTAGCGTTTACTAGGTTACTTAATATTTAGTTATAAAGTCAATTTAAATATGCAACATTTTTACAATTAACCGATAATACAAGAACAAATATTTACCATAAATATAACAACTCCCTCCTAAACATTAATACAGTCCAGGAAGTGCTTTAAACACAGTACGTGTCACGGTACATTTTTTGTGTGTTTTTCTTTTGTACTAGAATGCAGATTCAGTACTCATTAGGAATGTCAATTATTTTCTTCATGGACAGGTCTTCAGGGCCAAAGGAGGCTGGCAGCAGCTCTTCCACAGTCATCTTCACAAACGAGCCATTGGGCTTTGACAGGTACACATCCCAGTTTGACCCAAACTGTGAGTGAGATGGGGGAAAAAAACAGTAATGTTGGGAATAAACCCATAGTTTATTCGCAATAGAACATGGAAAACATGCCAAATGTTTAAACTGAGACAATGTACCATATTAAGAAAAAATAAGGTAATTTTGAAATTGATGGCTTGATTGATTCACTCAAAAATGTTAGGACAGGGCCACGTTTACCACAGTGTAGCATGCCTTTGTCTTTTAACAGCAATGTGGTAAATGTCGGGAAACTGAGGAGACCAGCTGCTGGGGTTTTTGGAGAGGAATGTTGTGCCATTCATGCCTGATATAACTAACTGCTCGACAGTCCTGGGTCTTATTTTAGGTTTCAAGATGTGCCATATATTTTCAGTTGGTGAAAGGGTTGGGCTGCAGACAGGCCAGTTCAGCACCAGGAGTCTTCTGCTACAAAGCCATGCTGTTGTCATAGATGTAGCATATGGTTTAGCATTGTCCTGCTGAAATATGCACAGTGTTCCCTGAAAGGATGACGTTTGGATGGGAGCATATGCTGCTCTAAACCCTGGATAGGTCTTTACGTACTAATGGTGCCTTTCCAAATGACCAAGCTGCTCTTTCAATTGGCACTAATACAACCCCATACCCCCAGAGATACAAGGTTTGAACTGGGTGCTGATAACAAGCCAGAAGGTCCCTCTGCTCTTTAGTTGGGATGCAACACCAATGATTTTTCTCATCAAAGAACAGTTTTCACTTTGCCACAGCTTTTAAAAGAGCGTTGACCCAGAAAAGACAGCAGCGCCTCTGAATCATGTTCATACATGGCTTTTTCATTGCCTGATAGGGTTTTATCTTGCTTTTTGGCGCAGTAAACTGTGTTCACAGACAGTGATTTCTGGATGCATTCCGAGCCCATGTAGTGATGTCCATCACAGAATCATGCCTGGTTTTAATACTTGTCCCGTCTGATGGCCTGAAGACCATATTCTGTTTTGGTCTTGTGCACACAGATTTCTCCAGATTCTCACATTTTTTTGATGATATTATGTTCTGTCGAGGATGGTGTATTCAAAGTCTATGCAATTTAATGTTGAACATTATTCAACTTGAACATTTTTAAATTGTTTGATAATTTGTAAATGCAGCTTTTCACAGATCGAACCTCTGCCCATGTTTTCTTTCTGAGAGACTCAATCAGATGCATTTTTTATACCCAATCATTACAGACCTGTTGCTAATTAATTTAATTAGATGCTAAATATTCTTCCAGCTCTTCCTTGTTGGTACTACTTACTGTTCCAGCTTTCTTTTCACAAATTTGCTTTTCTTAAAATTGTGAATTTTCTCAGTCTGAACATTTGATATGTTAAAAAAATGTAAATGTAAAATACGTGTTTGTCAGATTTGAAAATCATATGTCATGTCAAAATCATATTTAACATAGCATGTTAGCTTTTTTAAAATTGAGGGTGTAGTTGCTAGAAGCTAAATCCGCACACTAAGCATCTGTTTTATAAGATTATTTTACTGACAGTATACAGGACATTTAAAATATTGGATATAATATTGGAGAGTAAACTTGATAGGAAACAAGCAGCGGTTAGATGTTACCTGTGCTTTTATAAGGCAGTGAAAATATATCTTAACTACTGAACTGAGAATTTCATACTAAATACATGAATAACTGCAAACTAAATGGCCCTTATAAAACTGCACTAAACCAGGGTGAGCAGATAATACCTCTCTCATGAACTGTCGGCAGCCACCACATGGAGAGATGAACTGGTCATTCATGTCACTGCAACAGATATGTAAGGAAAAGTATATTTAAGAAAAACATTTCTGTATAGAACTGATTATGGACAGTTTTGTTGTTGTAGCCCCTGTTCAATGTTTATGACTGATGAGATTTTATTTTATTTCATTTTAGTAATATAGCTCAATATCTTCATGTACAAAGTTACCTCTTAAGGGGATTTTCAGTACATATACAACAACAACAACAACAATAATGTCATATTGATTCCCTTGGGAAACAGATGTGGGCACTACTACAGTGTTTTAAGTGTCTTGTCCAGGCCCAACCCGCTCTACACCCCCCATCCCACCACACCTCAAAAAAACCTTAAAGAAAACATAAAAAAATATATATGAAGAATGTCTCCATACTATGAATCATCTTCTTTATTTCTACAATTTCCTCATATGACTAATATAATCATCACCACAGGCCATTAAAAACAAGCTGTTGCTCACGTTCATTACTGCCTGACTTAACAAGTTGCTCTTGTCTGACTTGTTGGTTAATCCTTTTTTTAAATTTATTTGATAGTGTTAGTAAGGAAGTAAATATGAAATATGCGAAACATGCAGTAAAGTTGGATTAGAACCAGTGACACTACATGTGCTGTAATCATTCAGCTACTAGTTTGCAGGTTTGAAGATCACCAAAAATGAAACAGAACAAGTAAATACACATCCTGAAGAAAACCCACTAGAAATGCTGATATGCTTTTCCAGGAAAAGCTAAAATAGAAACAGTTTTTTCCCTTGAAATAACTTTTAAACTTCAAATCATTACATGACAAATAAACTGCAAATTGTAAAAAAAAATAATAGTGTTACTCTGTTAGTAAAACCTGAAGGTTGAGAGAACCAGTGAAGAGGAACAAATTCTATTCTATTCTAAAAAGTTGAAGGGCACACAAATCTATACTCAGAATAATACAAAACAATAGAGAAGATTAAAATGTCCTAAAACTGCATAAAATTAAAAATATTAATTGGTATATAAAAACCTGAACAGAAGTATAACAGTGTAATGACTAAAGACTCTTCTTAAGACATAAGACTTCTGTATCTTGAAAGTGCTGAACCAGTTAAACCTTAAACAGGACAAAGCTGAAGAGGATTTGATTCTATACAATAACTTCTATTATAAAATTAGCTGAAGGTTATAAAAAAATATATTGGAAAAAAGGTGAACATTGTTAAATAGTTTAAATAGTAGTGTTTAACTAGCCTAACCTGGTAGCAACTGAAAAATGTACTGAGGATGAAAAGGGTAACAATGCTTTGAATTCTACTGAACAATTATTTTAACAAAGTGAGTCATTGTGGAAACACCAAAGGAGTGGTGATTTTGCAAGGGCAGGATGGATGCTTGCGTTTCAGGAACCTTCTGAATTATAGTCTGTGTATAGTCAAAATGCACATTACCTGGCGATTGCAATTGCCTTGAAAGCTGTGTAGCCCTCTGACACGGCCTTTGAGATGGCGTTCCTTTCCGCACACACACCCAAGTTGTAACAGGCATTCTCCACATTGCAACCTGCCAGGGTTATAAATATAGACTTCAGTTAGTGCATTTGCTTTACTGAAACTGTCTCATTAAGAAAAATGGTTATGAAAAACCTGGAGTTGCAAAAAGCAGTGTTTTCGTCATCAGGGGGGCTGACTGTTTATTTTGCCTGCCCTGGTCAAATTGTTATTCAGTGAGTGTTTGCACTCACAGCTGTTTGCCAGCTATTTGCCCCACCACCACCAGCACCACAGTGCTGAGGGACACGTGACTCTCTTAGTACAATCTAGCAACATGGACCAGACTGTTGTGTCTTTGCCTTACTGACAATGATTTAACATCCATGTCAGTATATAAAGAGTGGCTGAGGCAGGTGACACAACGACCAAAGGTCACCTTAGTTTACAGGAAAATAGGAATGTGTCAGTTTGGAAAATGTAATTTCTTATTAATGTTTTATTACATGGTATGGATTATCCTGGTAAGGATTTATTGGCAGCTTGCAGTAGAGAAACATGTTAAAATTAAACCTTTTCTCACTGTCTGTTGTCAGCTAATCATTAACATAGCATAACACATCAACTGTCATACTTTTTTATTTTAAAAGGGTAAAAAATACAAGTCTGAATGATCAAACTAATGAAATTCCGAAAATTAATGAAATTGATTTCTTTGAGAAATTCTCTGTGAGATCACCGCGCGGAAAAAGAATTCAGAACAGACATGACGTGAACACAAGTTACGTAATACTGCAGCTTGGATTTCTTTGTAGATTGCAGTGCAGTAAACTTGACTTTTTTTCTATATTTATGATTCTTTTAATTACACTAGCTGATAAAGACAATACACTTTGTTTTGGTGAAACACTCAAATAGTAAGAAAATAAACTCTTAAGTATGAATAAAGCAGATGTACAATTTCTGTTCATACTAAACCTTAATTTCATACCAAATATTTTCCCAATCCTACAACCCACATGCCAACTTTAACATTTACCTGTAAACACGCGGTTGTTAAGTGTTAGCAGAGCAGCTCCCACTCTGAAGTTGCTGTAAGGACAGTAGGCCAGCTTCTTTGCTTCTTGAGACTGATGGATCAGCTTCTCAACTGCTTCTTGGAAACTGGAGCCCTGGTCATTAATATGCCGCAGCTCCTTGTTGAACTTGACTTGATTCATTCTTGCTCTTTAGTTTTTTTTTTTCTTTTTGCTCTTGAGGTTCTGTGAATGAGTCTATTGTAACTCAGCTTTAAATGTGTATGGGACAGAGGGAAGGGGCAGAGGGTGCAGTCACAGCCAATCACTCGCTAGGATGTCAACATCATGAGGCAATAGGAGGTGGTTTTCTTTCTGACACAACTTATGTAAATGTTGTGCAGACATGATGTTAAAGATGAGGTGGTTTCCTGTCTGACTAATATAACAATTGGAAAACTATTTCACTGATTCAGTGTAGTATAGGTGACCAAAAACAGATGACACAGTTTGTGAAAATATGTGCCTTTATTGTTAAGTCCAGAGTCAGTGGAGATATTGAGGTTTCAAATCTGTGATGTGGTTTTACGTGATTTAAAGCAAATATTAAAAACATAAACAGTAGAATAACTATAAAACACAAAGTGCATTTAGTTGCATATATACATAAGATGTTAGAGGTAAGAGGTTTATGTTTCCTAATAACCTGAGTCTTCCTTCTCAGGTGATGCTCAAAGGGTTGGGGAAAATTCTTCCTGTTAATAGGATGTATGTTATTTTTCTTTTCTAGCAAATACATTCATATTTATATAAAAGCACTGTACTGTATAAAAGACAACAAAAACATCCACTGAGGCCTGTAGGTCCATAAGATTCATTCCTTACAATAGCTGAGCTTCTTACTGAGAGTTTTATTAGCTGGTCTGAATGACCCAGCTTATCCATCCCACGTAGTTACTGACTTTGGTGTAGACACCAGGGTAGAAAGCATAAGCACAGCCAATGCCCCAAGATACAATGCCTTCAAATTTACCATTACAGACAAGCGGTCCTCCCGAGTCTCCCTGAGGATGTAAAAATTAACAGCTTAGTGTTCAGCAGTTTTGTTCAGGAAGTGTGACACAATTTAAAGTAAAATTAAAGCTTGACATAAAAAATCTCAATTTTTTTTTATTGTAACTTGACTAAAGAGGAGGGGTGTTATCAAAGTCTCCAATAACATGGACTCACAGAACAGCTTGGCAGACATCCAGATATTTCCTTTTTTCTTTTTCTTTTTTTTTTTTTGAGCAAGGCCTAACCAATCACAAAAGTTTGAAGTATACAAATATTCACAATTGCTCTAAGGACCACAAGTAATTTCAAACAGGTTGGTAGTAGTGACATATTTAGAAATTATTACCACCTGATACCAAACAACACCAAACTGCTGTTTGTTAGCAAAAAGCACTTTGTGCAGTGTGTACCTGGCATCAAAAAACATCAAAACAAATTAGGGAGTAGCTGGTGAATGTGGTAGAATATTTGGTGAAGAATGAGATTAGCCAGTGTTAATATTGGACTTGCATTTGTCAGGTAGCTGCAAACACAACACCAAATAATGTATGAGTATCACTGCCCTCTAGAGGCCATAAAGGCCAGTGTCTCCTCCACAGAAAAAAACAAGCAGTGAAATCAATTGTTTTGTGCTATCTGCAAATCTTAAACCAAGTCAGTTCTTGGTTTTAATTTTGATGGTAGGGCAGGCAGGACATCTATACAATATTGTGAATAATACTGTAGAAACCTCCTCCCTAATATGACATCTCAGCATAACAGTGTGTGATCAACATTATCTTTTATTTAAATGTTTAAAATATTACAATAGACCTCGTGCCTCACCTGACAAGAGTCTTTCCCACCAAACAGCGAGCCAGCACAGATCATGTTATTTGAAATCTTGAAATAGTAGTAGTACCAGCAGTTGGCAAAGATGTCCACATCCACAGACCTCAGTACAGGTGACAGACTGTAGCTGTTAAGTGAGGTCACACCCCAACCACTGACTGTGCACCGGGCAAGGTCTGCCAAGGGGGGCTCATTTGGGTCTGGCAAAGTGACCGGCTCAACCCTTTCGTTGATTGTAGCTGGACGGTCCAACTGACCCACAGAGAACAAATCTGTCAGTCACGTGACTGGACATACTGGACATAGCATTGTACATGTTATACTCTCAATAAAATAGCTTATATATATATAGTTTCTATAATGTGAGTAAAGAGGGTTATCAGCTATCAAAATGATTTATTGTCTATTGATTCATACACATTGCTGTTTTTACTCCAATGAATTTATCTGACATCTGTTGCTACTGGTCATGTTGTGGATTGGCAGGGTTTTATACATATGCACATAAAATAAAATTACCTAGTAGAAATCCTACTCCTAATAAAAATTCATGTTTATTAGTAATATTGTCAATGTTTTTTAGTTCAGAAGAATATTATAGAGAAATTGGTATTTTTTTGTTGTAATAATCATTGATTGAATAATCGTGAGAATTTGCCAAGTGTGTGTGAAATGTGGAAAACAGATGAAACATCATTAACATATGCAAATATTAGTATAACCAAGATTGTGTACATTTAAATTCTAATTAGAATTTGAGTTTGTGACCAAACAATAAAAAAATATATATATATATGAAATTATAATCTGCATCAAAACACAAAACTTTGCCTTACCTTAAGCAGCATGATATCATTGTCGAACGTCCAGGATTGGTACTGATAGTGCCTGATTATTAAAGAGACGTTGAACACCTGCTCAAAGCCCTCCACCTTGTTGAGGTTATGTTCACTCAGCACCACTTGGATCAGGGAACTCCTACAAGTGCATGTGAAGAAGACAAAAGAAAGGCAAAGCAATTTAAGGTTCTTTTTCAGCAACTAATGAACACATAGAAGTTGTTGCTGATCATAAACTGCAGCAACTTACGGTCTCCAGCAGTGGGCAGCAGACACCACCCACTGCGGTGTTACGAGGGTGCCTCCACAGAAGTGGGTGTTCAAGTACAGGATGGAGGCTTGGTACTTGATGGAGTAGGGGTAGACCTCTGTACCACCAATGATTCTGGCCCCGTACACGCCTAAAGAACAAGGAGATTAGGCGCAGTGAGACATATGGCTCAAAATGCAACATTGCTCTGTTCAGTAACATAAAATTACATCAAAATCTTTAGTTTTTTTTACCATATGAAGTTAGTTATGTATAATTAAAAGTTTAAAATACACTGTGTAACTGTATTCTCACATGCCATTGTTCCTCACCTGTTAGGTTTACAACAAGCAGAAGGAGCAATGAGAAGTGACAAGATGGAGCCAAGTTCATCTTAGTAGCTACCAAAAAAAGGCACACATTGGTAAAATGTCACATTTATACCTTTTCGTAGTGAGAGAAATAGTTGGACTGAGTTAAAAAAAAAGTGCCCGGCTTCATTCAGTTATTCATACTCATTAACTTTCCCATCATCTAAACAGTTTGAGCACAGTATTCTTCACATAGCAGCACACAGACAAGACATAATCAAATCAAAGTCCATTTAATGCAAACCTGTCTCACCTTATCTAGATTCAAGTAAGAAAACAGTCCAAGTCCCGCATCCACACGCTTTCACACACGCTCTCACACACTACTCTCATTCCGGGACAAACAGTAAAACTTGCAAACTCTCAGGCTTCTTTTATACTGTAACCATACCTGTCAGTCTCATTGTTCCCTGCCATTGTCTGCCAAATATCTAAGTATCTCTCTCACACATAGAAAGCAAAGAGTCTGACCTAGTACAGGGAAAAACAACAAAAAAATACAGCTTTCGTCTTTCATTGCACCTCTCTTTCTAAGGTCTTTGTTCTCACAGATTCAGCCTATTGTGCAGAAGTGGAGACAAAATGAAGCTTAACAGGGCTGAACCCCAACAAAAAGAAATTTTAGAATATACTCTCCAGACACGTTGTTGATGGACCCAATGATGTTAGAGAGGGCTGGACAAAAGCCAGTATGATGTCAAGTATCAGTTTGAGACATAGCAAGAACAGCATTTATTCTTAAATTGACTAAGAAAAGACTTCTAATTATGAATCCTGTTAAATTGAAGTAAGAGTAAGAGTGGTAGAGCACTTACTGTACTCATATATATATGTATATCTCTCATACACAGCTGACATAGAGACAACTTTAAACAATTTTTACTGCAAAAAGTGATAAATCAGTGCTACAGCCTGATCTGTGTTCATATTCAGATCACTCCTGTCTTAAGTGTCTTTCCTCTCCTTTCTCAGAATCTTCCCAGGTGTCACTCTCGTTTGGGTTCCCAGCAGGTTTTTGTTTTCATTCTGAGTTCCCACACATGGGGGTGTTTGATTTGTAACTCATAGCCTCCATACGGCGTACGATCCCCAAGGTGTCATTCCATCTGTGAGGGTGAAAGGCGATAGCGTGCTCCACTCTCCCTCAGATGCCAAGCTGAGGTGACAAACAGGATGCCTTTGTGTGTGTGTGTCTGAGAGACACAGAGCAAATGTGCAGCACATGCCACGCACAAAACTGCATGAGCAGAAGATGCTTTCAGTAGTGAGTCTGAGAGGAGCATATATCACGGATATGTAGACATTACACAGAGGCCTGTTTCTTCCATGTAGAATTTCTGTTTGGCTGTGGCCATAACAAGAGACAGAGCCAGGTTGTCTCCTAACTGCAGGACAGCCAATTCTAGGCCCATTCCTTCCCACATGTCAAACAGCCCTTAGGCAAGACACTAAACCCCCACATTGTTTACATGCTCTTCAATAATCAGATTATTCAGAGGAACCAGGTTCCTCGGGAAATCAGGGAACAAGTTTAGATACAGTTAGAAGCCTGGTTATTGGTAACATGCAGCATAAAAGTAATCTGACTTCTCCTCTACCTTGTGCGAAGCATGGTTCACAGATTTTAACTGCATAAAGAGAGAGGACTTCTCAACTTGTGTTTGTGTGTCCTTTTCTTTTTTGTAATGCGTGCTGATCTTTTGATCGTGGTGATACTGTTGTGTAAGAAATGCAGACCGGCCAGTGCTCCATTTCACAGTGCAAGACTAAACCTGGTTCTGCTGGAGGTTTCTTCCTTTCTTAAAAAGGGAGTTTCTTCCTTTCCACTGTTGCCTAGTGCTGCTCAAAGGGGGATTTGTTGGGTTTTCCTTATTATTTAGTTGTATTGTAAGGTCTTAAACCTTACACTGTAAAGTGCCTTGAGATGACCTTTGTTGTGATTTGGTGCTATATAAATAAAGTTGAATTGAAATTGAATTGAATAAATTTTTCCTTGTCTGCTGGTTTAATCTCTACAGTCAGGTTGTTTCGATAGTTTTTACTGTCAATTACATTAAACCACATATAGGTGGATGTAAAAAATTTATTTTGTAAGTTAGAGAACAACAAATTACAAATGCTGTCAAGAAACAGGTCTTTATCAAAATACATAAACATACAGTAGTTTCTCATTTATTTTAGATACAGTGTTGTGAAAAAATACCTTCAAGTAAAATAAAGTACCTTCAAGTACCTTCCTGTTTTATTTATTTATTTATTGCATATTACATATTGCATCATCAAACAAATTCCAGCATTTTAGCATTAGCTTCAGGATCTGGACTTGACATAATTGATGGAATCATGAATTCTGCGCTCTACCAGAAAATCCTGAAGGGCAATGTCTGGCCATCAGTTTGTGACTTTAAGTTCAAGTGTACTGGGTTATGCAGCAGGATAATGATCGGAAACACAGCAGCAAGTCCACCTCTGAATGGTTGAAAAAATAAAATAAAAGCACAATTTATTTGTTTATTTGCTTTATTTGTCTCTTAATAAATGAAATAGTCTTTTAAAACTGCATTTTGTATTTATTCTGGTTATCTTTGTGTAATGTAAACATTTCTTTGATCTGATTTGATCTGAATCATTTAAATACGACAAAAATTGAAATCAGAAAGGGGTAAATACTTTTTTACAGCACCGTAGATTTTTGTTTCATAGTAAAGTAAACTTTCTGTGAATCTGCTGAGAGACAATTTATGTGCAAGACAACCACTTTTGGTTAATCCAGCAAGTACTAAAAAATGAAACATTGTATAGGTATATTTTTAAATCAACATTGGATCACAGCTTTAAAGAGTTTTACAGTTTGGAATTGTTTACTTTCCTGCAGAGACATGGACAAGTTCATTGTCTCATTTGGTCCCTTAACTAAGAAAACAGTTTAGCTTTGAGTGATGAGTAAATAAAAAAAACAAACTTCAAGCTAAGAAATGAAACTTAAGCTAGAGCTTGCATGACACTTAATTAAATTAAATTATTAAAACTCTACTCTGCACAGTCCTAGTCCTCCTCCTGCCTACTCTGCTATGGTCCACAAGGCTGTATGCACTGCCTCAGTTAGTCATCATTATGAAAATACACTAGCCAAGCAAAAATAACTGAAATCATCTGATTGGCTATCCACTTCTACAACTTCTAGAAGAATGTATGACTTTTATATATCCACATTAAGATGCTAGTATAGTTTTGGAGCCTAATTAAAAAATCAAAAAAGTTCTTTAAAATGACTTGCTGAGGCTGTGCTGTGGTGAGTTACATGCTGTAGCACGTTGTAAACGTGGAACCACAGGCTAAAAAATAGATGTGGATTGTAATCACATAGAAGGTCGTGTTTTTAAATGTCATGTTTCATTGCTACATGATGAAATACCATTTAGCTCCATGGTCATTAGAGTGATGACAGAAGTGGCCTGTGCAAATTAGTATCTGCGTGGATAGATTTACCACCACAGCAAGTGAGCTAATATGATTTGTGTGACTTGCTTGAACTGGCCCTTTTAATATTTTTCATATTGTAAAGACCAGCTTCAGGTTAAATATTTCCAGGATCTTAACATGAGTCATCTTTACTCTGTCTGAATTCATGAAATGGAAAAATAACTTAAAGTGTGAAAGCGAAGGTCTGTGAAGTGGGGTTAGCGTTTGTTCCAGGAAACACCTGACAGTGGGAGGCCGCACAAAGACGTCTCTCCCGTTCTACTCAGTGAAGCATCAATTATTCAGTTTGCTCTAAATGTGGGACAAGAGGAGGTCAGGCAAGATTCTCCTCCCATGCTGTGGATGATGCTGACTTGCCAGAAGGCTGATGATGATGATAATGATGATGATCAGGCTGATGATGATGATGACTTATTATCATTGCCGACACAGATTTGATGACGGCTGGTGATTCATGCTCATACAGAGTAACACTTCTCAGCTGTGTAGAATACCACTTAGTTGCCTTGAGTCAAACGTGAATCTCCCCTCAGCTACAAAACAAAGCTCAGTACTAACACACACACACAGTAGGCCATTGAAACATTTCAGCACGGATAAGCCTGCATGATGACACAGACGGAGCGTGCTGATACAGTATAGATGAACTTGCTCGGCACAGGACTGTGTGTTGCTATGGCAACAACGTAAGGCCTTTCGACAAGTCAGGAGGGTCAAGAGAAAGAGTTGTGATAGTGCTGGGATGGCAGAGGGGTGCTTGGCAGTTTTTGAAGGTGAACTTTGTTGCTCTCTCTCTCCTGTCTTTCCTTCTCAATCAGTGCTACAGTGTCGGTGCTGCATGATGAACAGTGACAGTAGTTTTTTTCTTTTTTCCCAAAGGAAACTTGAGGATAAAGGTTGATGTGATGATGACTCCTACTGTTTCCAGAAAGGAGTGGATGATCAGGCTGTGCTGGCAGACAAGAGTAGAGGACACGGGTTAACTGGCTGCAGTGGTTCAGATGCTGTTATACTGGCCAAAAGCTTGACAGCTATGATGAACATGCTCTTATGTTTATGTGTTGGCTTGATGGAGATCATGACAATCGACAGTGAGTACATGTTTAGTGATGCTTTGTTCAGTGTTGAATTTTTGTGCATTTGTTTGTAAACCAGCAAAGTTAATCTTTTTCCCTTTACCTAATTTGAAAGCATGAGACATATGAGACAATATGTTTTAGGTAAGGTTGATGATTTTCTTTTATCTGTACATTAAGTATAAAGCTGTGTGTGCTGTTACCTTAAAACAGGAAACATTTGGGAACAGCTAACTGTGCAAACTCTTCCAACATGCAACTCTTAAACTCACTAATTAACAGTTTATATCACGTTCTGTACAAAAAGTGTAAAAATAATAATTCACCATTTTATAGTGTTTTTTGGCCAAACTGTTTTTTAGCTGGGAGCATTAACCGCCTCAGTGTTAACTGGTTGCCTGGCAACTGGTCCCAGCTAAGAAATAATCCAGCACAAAACTCTCCATAAAACAGCACATTGTTGTTTGACTGTTTGTATGGAGGAAACTGATAGAGATACAACACTGTTTTAATCAACTTTAGAGATGTTGGTAGATTTTATTACCTTCTCCCAGGTGCGCCTTTTCTCGCTATTTTAGTGTTTGTGCTAAGCTAAGCTAACTAGCTAGCTGCAGCTTCATACTGATAATCAGCTCAATTAGCACAAAAGTAAGTCAAGAGCTAGATGATGATGAATGAGAGTTAGGTCATATATAGGATTACATTTGTTTTGCACTGGTGTCACAGGGGACAAACAAACCATTGCTGGGCAGGTGAGCGGGTCCGGTGGGGGGATTACAAGGTTTCTCTTTTGTTCACTGAGGGTTTCTTTTTAAATGTCTGAAATCCATTCCCAGGGAGCTACATGTGTAGGTTGTTTTGGTTAGTTTGCAGTTTAGATAAAAACACACATTATATCACTTCTGCTTTTGTTATGAACATGACAGCAGTTATGTAAGTTTTACTCAACTGCTGTGGCGCCTGAATTTCCCCATGGGGAATGAATAAAGTTTTGCATTACCCAGCATTTGTATCATGTTTCTACATGTAATGGAAGGCTATTTTCTGGCAATATGGAGTGCTGTCTCGAAATGTCCTCATTCAATCAGATTTGTAACCACTGACTTAGAATGACTGTCAATCACCAGTCGGTCAAGACTGAAGAAGTGTTTTAGATTAGAGACAAAAACACATACAACATCCACTTCTAGATACTGTATCCTGCAGCCTGCATAACTGAGAATCTTCATAGACATATGGAAGTATTACGAACCGGTGTGCCACAGCTTATACCCCCTCCTTGTCCTGTCAATGTTTTTGATTCAATACAGGCCACATGCTAATGCAAGGCCGAATAGTAGGAGGTTACGCTGCTGCACCAAACTCCATCAGATACATTGTGTCGCTGCAGAGCACAAGGGGCCAACACTTCTGTGGTGGATCATTGGTTCACAGGTACTGGGTGCTAACCGCAGCACACTGTAACATTGGGTAAGAATGATAATTGTTTTTGTTCTTACTGGGTGGTGTTATTTTAATTTGTCCAATATTTTAACCATGACAGAAAACCTGCGAAACTATTTACAATTATTGCTAATAAGCAAATGTTAGCATGCTACACATCACACTAAGATAGTAAACATGTTAAACATGACACTAGCTAAACAACAACATTTAATCTTGCCCTTGTGAGCCTTGCTAACATTAGTTTCTCTGTGCCAGTTAGCCACCAACAGCTTGTTCTTCAACCTCTGGATAATTTACTGGTGTTGAAGGATCATCAGACAACACTCAAGGATGTTTTCCTGTCTCCTCAGTAGATTATTACAAATAATGCTTCCTTCATAAATCTAAACTGTGACCCGACTCCTGTTTTTAAACTTTTCTAATGTAAAGCACACCGGCATTGCATTCTTCTGGCATCAGTCCACTTTATAGAAGTCACTGTGTAGAAACCGACTTAACGTTATTTACCCCATTTATTTATTAACTTTGTGCTTTAGTCCCAAAGATGTCTAAAATCAAACATCTATTTTGCTACGGGATATTTAATGAGAAAATGGTGCCATCTGACTACGATGCAGGGTAAACCTGTGTACATGCCACTGGGACGTCAAACAGCACAGAGGTGAGAGAGAAGGGAAGAGTGATCTTGTCTGTATCCAGGAAATTGGCCAGGAAATTTCTGTTACTGACCCAGCCCTGTCTGCAGACAAGAGGCCATTGTTCCCTGGCAGACAAACATTTGTGGCTTCATGGCAGTTATAGTCAACCCATGTGTACCGTATGCCCAATGATGTACTTAGATTTGATTCAACAAAAGTGCCACAAAAATAGCCAACAATGACACAATCAGAAGTTGAAATAATATAATCACAATCATTATTGTTGTTTTTTTTTAGTAGCAATGAGTGATCTCAAGGCCATATATTGATGAATGTGATGAATGTCAAATGCTTGTCTTTTAGGACAGAGCACATGATGATAGTGGCTGGTGACTACACTGTGAATACCTTTGAGGGCACAGAGCAGTATGCGAAACCCCACAGGCTGGTCACCCATCCGTCTTACAACCGGAGCACCAATAATGCAGACATCATGCTCATTAAGGTACTTCAGGAGAGAGCTGAGATGTAGCTACACACTTAAAATGTCTTACAGTAAGCAAGACAGGAACTACAATTTCAAATATTCAACAAAAATACGTGCAGTATTTTCTCATCAAGCAGATCTAGTAAGTTCAAGGTTTTGTCTTTTGTTCCTTAATGTTTGACAGTTTCCCATTAATCTCTGCAAAACAACAGGTATATGATATGTTTCATTAAAGACTGCATCTGTTTTTTTGTTGTTTGTTTGTATAATTTAAAGTTTAAACTTGGCTATTCAGCACACATGGAGCAACATTACTGAGATTGCGTCTCTGGTTGACTGACAAATGAAACTCAACATTGTGTCTTCTTTCAGCTTTGTTTTACTCCTGAAGGAAAAATCTAACTCTTTAACCACTAAATGTCCCACTGTGTTCACCACTTATGTTATAACTCTGCTCTGACTTTTGGTTCTGAGCAGGTAATGCAAAATGAGCTTGTCAGACGTTCTCTGTAGAAAACAGCTGCTTGATGCAAATGGCAAGTTGGGTTAATAAATTCAAGGACTACACAGTTTTAATAATTATATTACTACATTAGTTTGTGTGAAGCTGTTACATATGGTTATTTACTCCATTGTTAATGTAGAAACTAGTAATTAGTGCAGCTTTAATAGATACTTTTGTATATTTTAATAATGTTAAGATGCTCATATTGTCACATGCCTCAGGAATTGTCCTTATTTTCTGATCAGTTGCGAGCCCCCATGGTGCTGAACAAGTACGTGTCACTGGCGCCTCTTCCCAGGCAGGGGACGGGTGTGGTTGAGGGCCGGGTGTGTCGAGTGTCTGGGTGGGGCTACAACAGTCTGGGTGGAGGCCAAGCCCCCTTCACCCTGAGGACGGTCGCAGTTCCTATTGTTTCAACTGCAAGATGTAATAGCAGTGAGTCCTTTAATGGAAACATCACTTCAAACATGATCTGCGCTGGTTACAGGACTGGAGGAAAAGATGCATGCAAGGTACACAGGAAATGTTATTATTTCTTCTTTCATTAATGTCAAGCAATTATTTAAACTGTTTCAGCTGTGGGTATGTGGGTGTTAATATCTTTCCAATCTGGCCCACTGTTACAAACATAATCATATAATCTTTGAAACACAATCAAATGCATTTTTGAAATAGTAAATTCCCCAGGGCACCGGGCTTTGGTTCCCAGTCTATATCAAATAGCGCAGGATCATCCTCTTTTCATCAATTCACATTAGAGCAAAACAATAACACAGCTTTTCCTTATACTGTCCCCATGACAGTGTAAGAATACAGTTCATCATGTCAGTGTTGGTTCAGCTACAGTCTTTTATTAAGCAGACGTGGCAGTTCACCCTCAGGAACTTTATTAGTTATGATAGTTGCTGAAGAGATAGAAAAGCAACCCTTAAATAGCAGCACACCTGAAAACCTTGCTGAAATTTAGGGGTACACTCATTAGTATCCACAGACACAACACGTTTTATTATGTATTACATAATTTCTTGAAACATCACTGTCAAGCTTAATATATATTTGTCAAAACACTAATAAGTCAACTCTGTTGAAATGTTCTGCACTGTTTAAGTCACAGTTCTCAAAATGTTTGTCAGCTGTTTTGTCAGTAGAACAATGTAGCTCCTATATTTAAAGTAATATGTGGAAAGGCCGGCGTGCTGGTGTGGTCAGCACTGTCAGGTCACAGCTAGAAGAACTGGGTTTGAGTCTCAGCTTCCTCCCACTGTGCAAAGACGTACAGTTAGTGTAAATGGTGACTCTAAATTCCCCTGTGACAGACTGGTGACCTGTCACTGTTCAACTCAGAAATACTGTAAATCAGACAAGATAACAGAACATTACATTATGTTTCAACACAAATATGTATTGTAGAAACAAAATATGTATGTTATGGTTAACACGAAATCATAGTATTTAAAATGCAGTGTGAAAAATTTAGTCACAGCACATGTTGTTGCTTCTGTCTGTTGGGCCACATATCTCATCCACTTCACACCACTGCCAATACAGTGGGGGGAGAATCATCTGGTGTCTAAATCCCTGTAATGCCTCTGCTGTGATGTCATCACATGGAGCATTCATAGCATCAAGCAACACAACTGAATTCTTTCATCTCCATCCTCTGTTTGATTCAGGAATGGAGACATTAGAGAGATTGAACTTTACATGGACATTTAACAGATGTTGGGTGCTGTATGGCACAATGCTGCACACACAGTGATGTTACCATCTCTCTTTTGAAATGATAATACAATGTAGAAAATGTGCAAAAAGTTAAGAAGCAACAGTATCCACAGTAGGATGTGGCAGTATAACGTGTGCACATTAGTTGTGCGATGTGCAATGTGAACAGTGAAATGATCCTTAAATCTTTAGTTTTATATAAAGGACATATACAAATAAGAACTGTCCAATTTATAGACAACTGTACGTAATCATTTGCTCAAATGTGTCAAATGCTATTTGTAGGAATAGAATAAGAAGTGTTATGCTGTGCAGAACAAACTGCTGTTGAATTGCCATTTGAATAGTGTAATGGTCATACACAAATGTCCTTCTTTGTTTATGAGGGTATGTCTCCAACATATTTATTTGTACGATTTTATATTGGGAATTATTTAATTTTGAAAATAGTATCATACGCTTTTAATTAAAACTGGCTTTATATTGTTAAATGTGTGTTTAATGTACTACACAGAAGATACAGAAGTAGTAAATTATTTTTTTAAAACAGGAGCATCTGAGACTCCTCTGCCCATATTCCTTGTATAACCAAATGTATCCTGTAACACCATGAACAACATGTAACAACATTCAAAACACTGAACAGCAACTTTCGTGCGAAACTAAGACGTTCTCCATGAGGCAAATTGTGACATGGTAACTGATAGCTAAGGGTGCGGCCTTTTCCTTGCAGGGAGACTCTGGTGGGCCCCTGGTGTGTGGGGGGCGTGTATATGGAGTTGTCTCCTGGGGCAACGGCTGTGGAGATGCTAAGTTTCCAGGAGTCTACACGGCTGTGTCCAAATTCCGCCGATGGATAGACCAAACCATCTATAGGTCCTACTTACGCTGCACAAGACCCTGAAGAAAACAATGTTTGAGTTGGCATGAAGCAAAAGTGGTTCTGTAGAAAATATGGACAGTTTTTGTCTGAATAAATGAAATACAGCAGATAGATAGTACAAGTAATTCCAGCAATGTTGAGTCTTCAGCTTGTAATAAAAAAAAGAAGAAAGTAACTATTTATGGCAATACATTTGCAAATTTTGAAAACGTGAAGTTGATTTTGAAAATAAGAGATAAACCATGTCTTATAAACAAGATAGAAACAATATCTCTTAATTTCGATCAGCTTCTTATTTTCAGTGTGTGTGTTCACACAGTACATGAACATATTATGTCTTGCTGAGGTTTCGAGTTCTTCCCTGCACCGATCAGAATTTTATCTGGTCAGTGCTGAAGCATTTTACCGGTCCACTGTCTGAAATATAATGAAACCACACTTGCACACACCTGGTGGACAATAACACTAATAGTAACAATAAACTAGTAGTAATAGTTATTAATAAAGTCCAGAAGACAGTCAAAAATGAAATGTCACTGACTTATGCAGCCTCAATTGTCAGACGTGGAGTTTTAAAGCTCCCTGCCTGAAAATATGAGCGAGCGTCCTGGGACACAGGGGACCAGCAACTCAGCAGTGCAAAGTGCAGTAAGTGCTTTAATTGCACAATATAAGTGAAATCTTTACATTTCTAAAACTGTAGGGAAGCCATAGCATATGATCTTGTGTTTATGAAAAGCCTTGCAGCAATGTTTCGTCATCAGAAGACATGAATGATTTTTTGTCTTAAATTATGGGGTATGAGTAGTTTATTCTTTACCGTTATCAAGAAAGAAACATGTTCTTCCTGTTACAGGTGAAAAGACATTTACATACATTTGTCAAATTCAACATACTCATGGGTTTTAGTAGCTGGTGGTGAGTTTAGCTAATAGTGGCAATTTCATGTAACATACCAACATTTAACTGATATTACCAAATCAAGTCCATTACAAACCAAAGTATGCAATTCCGATTTAAACTTAAACTTTAAAACTGGGGGCAGGACATAAAGTGCATTCAAAACAGAACGTGTGGCCACTAAAGTCAGAAACATTATATCTGCTACTGATCGACCTACAAGACTAAGTCAGTTCTCAGATTATTCTGCAATTGTGCATTATTTAGAAACTGTCACTTACAGCCACAATATGACATTTTAAAAATGGGATAAAATAATAAAACCACTGTTTAAACTATAAAGAAATATATATTTGCCAGATAGCTGTAGGTTATTGAGAATAAACAATAAAATAAAAGACCATTTCTGATTTGTTAAGAGATTCCTCGGACCAGCGCAGGGTCTTTAAATGTATTAATGAGGGGGCCAGACTAGGTCACATACTCATGGAAAGGAGGCATATTTTAAAAATATCAAATGTGTGGTTTTGAGTCTTTAAATATTATTCAAATTTTGGGTGTTCTTTTGCTGTAAAAAATGCCAAAATGCAACTTTATGTATTCTGATATGGAAAAACAATAAACTAAAGTACTACATGTAATTAAAATAATCATAACATATGATGATTATTATTAATATTATTCATAATATTATTATCTTTATTATGATTATGCTGTGGATGCAGATACAGCATTGTGTTCGTGTTGTTATCATACCAATAGCTTATAATACATTTTAGGATTAGAGCTGCCAGGCTTCCACAAGATACTTGCTAGAGAATATATATAGCTTTCTAGCTAATGTAAGAAAATAATTCAGCCTCTCCTCTCAAGGTAAAACACATGAACAGTTTTTTTCAGCCAAAATGTGGTGGTGCAACCTGTAATAGCAGCTGGGGATTTGATATAATGTGCATACGGCCCGTAGAGAATAAATAGTTTAGTGGTTTAAATATTTTGGATAATACTAGCAGTCTATGAAGTCAATTTAGATGTGAGGTGAGCATTACATTAAGACAAACTTACATTTTTAGAGGAAGACTTGTTGAAAATAAAGTCAAGTATATTAGCCTAATGTGATAGTTTAAATGTGACATGTAATTTTAAGACTCTTTGCCAGCCAGTTCCTGGGAAACTTTTTGGTGCCAGTCTGGTGCTGCTGTGCGTAAAGAAATAAACAGCATTTGCCGCTAATAATTACTGACACATTTTTAGAAAAGATGAAATCACTGGGCATCTCTATGGACTGTTTGCACTAGTTAAGACACATTTGCAGTAGGTGTAAATTGTCACTCATTGAGAATTTGTTCTAATCCAAAGACACAGTGTTCTCTGATCTTGAACTTTATTTATACTTTGTGTGATAACATTAAGCCAAGATCTTCTAGGATTTGAAGAGACTGGGTCTATGATCATCTTATCTATCATCTATCCTATCAATAAAAATTAAAGAGTGTAATCGTTACAGGAATATTGGGATTTATATTGTATTTGGGAAGATCAAACTGTTTTTTTTTTATTTAAAAATCTAAATATCGACTTATGTTCTGCTAAATTGTAAGAATTATTTACTGGTTAAAACACCCTCAAATATGAAAAATACTTTAATTTAACACTTTATCTCAGCCAATATTCACATAATCAATTCAAACTTCTAGATCATGTCACTGATGCCAGGTGTGACTTCAGCACACAGGTTATAGGTCTAGTGACTGTGGTGAAATCAAGTGAAAGCATCGCAGGCCCTCAGCAGTGAACTGGAAATGCGCCATATGGGGCCAAAAGTCACAACCCAGCCTAAGAAAATACTGCCATCCTCTGGTGACGCCTGACTCAGTGGATACCAGGATCGTAAGAACCCCCCTAACTGCAAAATAAATGTTAAATACAGTAAAACTGTAAAACTGGTTAAAGGATTTGGAATCTCCAACTCGTCGAGTGGTGGCGCGTAAACGGCGTTTTCCAAAGATCTGGATGGGCTCACATTCATGAGCCATCTTTGATTATAAAATCGCCATTTATTTGATTACTTCAAGATCCCGGAGAGTGGAGCATTGGTAGACAACGTCTCCAATTGGAAGCTTCTCTGGGCTGCACCAGAAAACCCCCGTACAGCTCCCACGGCAGGTCTCCCCGGCATCCGTGTTTTGCATCGCTCCTCAATTTGCATTTCTTCCTCAGATTTTCCGTGCGACGGGTTCAGCTGCTCGAAACCAGCGGGCGCACCACGGCTCTGTTGTACGTGCGCCTCCATTTCCAAAGCAATACGCACAGAGAGAAAACCTTTGGAAATTTGAATAATGTTGCCGAAGCTCCACGAACGTGGAAACTGAAGACATTTTTGATTTACTGTTATTTCTGTTGCGCACCTGCGGAGACAGACACGTGTCTTCGGGGTAAACAAAAAGGGCTAGATCGTGTCAGCAGATTGCATTGTTTTTCCCCCTTTTGTTTGTTATAGACGACCGAGTTCAAGCTTGGCGACGAGCTTTACATTTCAGTTTGTGCGCCTTGGTGATAAAGACGCAATTGGAGATGTCGGAAGTGCTGCCTTTCAACGAAGAAAAAATGAGTCATTATGGAAATGAGGGCGACGAGGGACACCTTTCCTTCACCTGTCGTCTTCAAGACACCAACAACTTCTTCAGTGGCTCACAGAATAAACGTCCGCCGAAACTTGGACAAATAGGCAGGAGCAAACGGGGTAATTATATAATTAAGGCGTTTTCATTTGTATGGTGATGTGTTGAATGCGCACATAGGTTCCTAGTAGACCATAATTAAGGATGTCTCCTTGTGGGGCCACAATGGCACCGTTGCCTTGACATGATCTTCAATAGAGCGTAAGATTAGGGGAAAAGTCTACTGTTTGCATGCGTGTGGGATGTATGGCTTTTTAAATATTCTATTCGCATTGCAACACAAGTTGGATGCGCAGTGCGTGCTCTTAAATTCCTCCTGAATGCTGCTGGACCGAGTTATGCCTAATGTCCCCTCCCCAGCCATTGGTTGGAATTATTGAGCTTTAAATACTGTGTAATTACCATTTTTGTGTTTGCATGATAAATTCAAGCCGTCTGTGTTGTTGCTTTTGTGCGTCTTGCATTCCTGATTAAACCCATGAGATGGTCTTAGAAAACTGAGGCTCACTTGTGGTGGCACATACATGCACAGAGACACACAGTCGCACGTACAGTAGTCAACAGAAACAGCATTGCTTAACACGGAAAACAGGGAGACATGCAGGAATTGCATCTGTAGGTGCACAGCAAGAAGACACAGACACATTCATACATGCACGTTTACAAATATGCGCTACGCAGGTTATGGCTATCTTGCTCTTTTTGCATGCTCTCGCTCTCTCGTGCATGTACACATCACTTCTGCTCGTACAGTATATGGCTAATGGTTCCGTTTGAAGCTCTTCTGTCTGTGAATTTTCAAGATGCCACACCATGATGTGCACCCCCCCTCATTACTTTCTCCCCTGTCATCCACAGTTGTGATCGAGGATGAGAATGGTGACAATGAAGCGCTGAAAAATGGAACAGACAAGACCCCAGCAGAGGCTTAGAGTGCTCTATTCACGACCCCCCAAAAGACACTCTTGAAATTTTTTATGGCGATATTAACCAGTTTTAATCCAAAGACACTGTATATAAGCACTTTCTCTCATGTGGCAGCAAGCAGCACTTCCACACCCTCCTCTTCCAGTCAGTCGTGGCCATCCGGATGACACACACTGGTAGGGGCGGGAGATGGCAGCAAAGGAGACCCCCAGGTGGACCCCCCAACACACACACACACACACACACACACACTCACACACTCACACACGTACCCTTGATTACAGGGTATCGCCATAAATCCAA
>OMLM01011567.1:61645-91456 GCA_900302695.1 Helostoma temminkii | reverse complement strand
GGCTGTAATTAGGATCATAAAACTTATTCCAAGTCCATAAGCATGCCCCCCCAACACACACACACACACACACACACACACACACACACACACACACACACTCACACACTCACACACGTACCCTTGATTACAGGGTATCGCCATAAATCCAAAAGTAGAAGATGTTGGGGGCCGCGAGGTGGATGAAGAAGGCAAAGCTGTCGAAATGCAGAAATCAGGGACAGGATACAGAAATTAATCTAATATAAAAGCTAAAGCACACACTCCTATATCTTATCAATCAAACCTATGGTATCTTTCTTTATGCTCTTCGTTTTGACCGAGGATAAAAGAATAACAAAGTTTGTAAATATGGAAAGGGTAGCCCATATTTTCTTGCACAAAGTGGGAATCGGTAAATTGGTTTGTTCTCTGTGATGAAGACTTTATTTATTGATTCTTCAGAATATGTCTTTTGTAGTGACCTAAGGCCCAAGGAAGTGTTTTTTTGTTTTTTGTATGTCAAGGAAAAGTTGCTGAGCGAATGAGAGTGATTTTTTTTTTCACTTAACAATTCTCGATGTTGCCTGAGTGTTTTTTGTTACCATGTTTTGCAGCTAACGAGTCATTTATATACAGTGTACCCCCACCTGTTTGTAAGCTTCCCAGGCTTTCGCCTGGATTGGTTGATACTGTAAACTGACTGTACACACCCTATTGATAAACTGTTTATATTGCATTGTGCATTATCGTGTGTGCCAAATCTCATGAGGGATATACTGTACTGAACAACTTGTTCTTTTTGTGCTTTATACATTTACTCATACCGTTCAGTTGTTTTGTTGGGTTGCCATTTTTTAGGGCTCTTTCTTAAAACACTGAAATACCAACTCATGCATGGCAAATATGAAATCATGCATGCACGGCAGAAGTTCTTAAACTCTTGTGTATTCTTGAAGCACCTCGTATACAGCTTTGAATGACAAACCTCAAGATACAGTCTTAATTCTGCGTTGTACTGTACGGTTCACACTGATTTGTACAGTGGCCTAATATCTTGTAATAAAGATTATGATAAAGTACTATTTACTGTTTAGTGTTGATTGTGGTTTACAATAAGGAATTATGTATCTTGATGTTGCTTTTGGTTTTTTAAACTGTAGCAAAAACACAAATCTAGTTTTGTATCAGAAAGATAAAGACAATGGCAAATAGCTTGGCTGACTTTTGGACATGTTCCTTGTACAGTTTCCCTTGATGTTGTTGAATTGCTCATCTGGCTGCCATGGACAGTCAAGTCAGCATTTTCCACTGTGAGAAAGTAGCATCCCATTCCTCGGCAAGATCAGATACGGAAGGAGACAGAAATGGGAAGAAAGATGAGCGAGTAAACCTATCAAGAAGTTGAATTCTACACTTTTTTGTCCTGATTTGTTTGAAGGAGAGTTAAGACACTCGGCTCGGACATCCGACAACAACAGACTATGAACTCATGAAGTGCTACAGTACTGCAAATAATTCTGTAGGGAAAATGTACATCACTGCTTTTCAATGCAATAAATGTCTGTTTGCATCTAAACTCTCAGCTCCTCTCCTTAATCAAGTCGTCCCTTTAACTCCATGTAAATGGTGCAGGGGTACCAAGGCATGAGGAACACTGATGAGACGTGACATTTCCAGCTCTGCTGTGGTGTCTAAATGATTCATGTTGTGTGACGAGTCTCTGTCAGCATCTTAAACCCCAGAATACCGGGATGTGTGCTCGAACACATACGTGCACATACACATAGGCATGTCTGCTTCAGATCCAACTGCAGGCGAGACTAACATATTGCTGGTCTCTCTCCCTCCCTAGTCTTGACAGACATGAAAGGGGCTGCCTGGGCCGGGTACCATGGTAACAGATGCACCTTGCACTCGATGGGTGCTGCGGTGGGTTTCGGCGCAGAATCGTCTTCCCCAAGTCTCAGCTTGATACCATCACTATCTTTAATGGAATTTTCTCCATTCTCTTATCTCTGCCCTCTTCTCTTAAGACTCCCCATTCACTCAGTGGCGTGACCGCATTATCCTGCCAAAATAGTCCCTTCTTTCAAGATGGCAGTCAACCATGACGATGGCGCCTACTGCAGTAACAGCCTATCCCCTCACACAGGAAGAGAGGATGTTGTATTTAAAGAGTAGTGCTTTACGATTGTCTGTGTAGGGGATCCTTTCATCCAAAATGTTGCAGTGGAATCTTGATATGACTGGACCAAGATTTGTCTTAACATGGGGTAACATACTGTTCCCATATAGTCAAACCTGTAGGACTTTACCAGTGACATGCTGCTGAATATTAGAGGTGAAGAGAAAAAAAAAACACATTACAGTAGTCCTGCTGTGAATATGATTTTGGTGAAGCCCATAATGTCCAGATTTTGCTGAGAAGGTATAAGCAAAGGTATAATTTTGAGGCTCTTTTCTCCCATGCGTGCAGTTTAAGTGTCTTTTTAAAGTGTCCTGTTCTTTGCTTAGGCTATTATTTTTCCCTTTATTTGGCATTACATTCTTTATTCTTGCCACATCACATCATTTTGTTTGTGACACATATGTCAGAAATTCTAGGAGTGAGCTCTCTCTTGGAATAAATCATCAACTACAAATGCAGCTATATGTGACTCATAGGAAGTAGTGTAATAACTACCACCTTCTGAATTGCTGAGTTCCAGGTGCGTCAATCACAAACGCAAAATTACACGGCATCTCAATAATAATCACAACCAAATGCCAAATCCTGAAACGCAGCATTGGAAAAAAGGAACAGGTGCAAACACAAAGACACTAAAGTGGATAGTTTCTCAAAAATAATATGACTCTTAACTTTAATCAACAACTTTAACTCTAAAGGGCACAACTGTACAACAAGGCTGGATATGATTCAAGCTGGACATAATGATTTGACCGACTTATCGGTTTGCTGATAAAACACACTACCTTAAATGTTAAAGGAGATGTGTATGACCTGTCAGAGCAGTCTACCTTTTATAAGTGGGAAATATACATCAGCAAAATAATACATCACTATAAAGACCTTTGGAAAGTGCAAACCACAGCCACAATAATAACGGTTACAGTGAGAAAGGTATGAGGCATATCATTTAAAAGAATACATCTGGCATGTAGCAATCATGAAACAAAGGCATAGAGACAGCTAAAACGAGAACCCTAAGACTTTTTATATTGAAATGGCCACAGGTGTCAAATAAGCACTTGGATCACCTCCACCATCAGTGTCCTTGAAATTTCCTTGATCCCTCCCCTTAATATTTCAATTACTCTTTCTTTCCTTCTTTCATTTGATTGTTTGCTTATTTCTTTTCTGTCGTCATTTGTTTCAATCTCATATTCCTTTTTCCATTAAAAAAAAGTAAACCGGCAATGAAATCTAACTTATGGAACTTGGTGAAAGGAATCTGATGGAATTAAATGCTGCAACTATGCAACATAAAGAAGTTTTATCCAGCCACAATCAGGTATATGTAGAGTTGACCAAAATGTGTCTAAAAGTCTGAGACACATGCTGCTTGGTTGCTTTTAGATATTCAATTTCTCTTTGAAATTTGTCCCTCACAAATGTATTGGTATACATCCTGGTATTTGTTAGCTAATTAAGATAATATATCTTATCTATTCCGACTCACATAACTAACACATATACCCATACAAGCATACAGACTTGCAATAGGCAAGTTTATCAAGCAAATGCCATAGTTGAACACAGCATTAAGCCTAACACTGTTTCCACTGAAATACTGTACTTTTCAGTCACATCCTCCATTATTACCAATAATGTAACAGGAATGTTTTTATTAACTAAGTCAGATGTTATTTGGATAATGTTATAGCAAATGGGTTTTTAGTGAGGACTGATGAGGGGCTAATCACAGGTGCTGTAATAGAGGGCAGATCTGGATAGCTGTTAGGTTACGTAAGTACTGAGAAGTGGAGAAGAAGAAGGGGAGGACAAACATGAAACAATCGAGTGAGAAAAAGATGGAGGAGAGTGTTCATAGGTCAGTGGCACCAGAAGGAAAACTACACCCTTCGAGCATCTGTTCGCTGCGCACACACACAAGCTAACACACTCAGTACACACACCCAGGTCTGACTGATTCTCAGTTGCAACCCTGTGTTGCTCCCTTCACGTGGATTCCTGAATCTGACCTTTTTGTCGCCACAGGGAAATACCCACAGTGACCTCATATACTGAACCACACACTGGGAAAATCAGCTCGTCATTTTCTTGAATCAATGGGCTTTATATGATGCAGTAATAATGTGTGCGTGGCATGCAAATGGCTGAGGAAACATTTGCATTTTATCCCACTGCATGTGTGCAGCCGTTGCTGTATTTATTTAGATTTTTGCTGTTTGTCTGTGTGTGTGTGTGTGTGTGTGTGTGTGTGTGTGTGTGTGTGTGTGTGTGTGTGTGTGTGTGTGTGTGTGTGTGTGTGTGTGTGTGTGGTGACAAAGCCCAGTTGGCACTGGGATCAGGTATTCTCTTGCTGATTGAGCCCCAACTGGGAATTCACAAGGAAAGCAACCAGTAGGTGGGAAAATGAAGTACTGGTTGGAAAACTAAATAAATAAATATCCCTCTAGGACAACACATAGGAATATTCTGTCTGCTCCTGAGAGGAGCTTTACGTCAAGTTTGTGTGTGAGGAGGTGGTGAGTGACCAAAAAACAACCCAGTCTATAATATGATAATACAATCTACTTTAGCTGCAGCCAAATCATGATCGCAGATGACGTCAATCTTTTAAGCAAGTTCCCTCTCAGCTTTTACTCATCTCAAAAACGTCTATTTCTACCCAAGTTCCGTCACTGTGTACACTGTCCTCATCTATTGTTCTTGTTTGAAAAGACTAAGAGTCCAGGCTTAACAGATGGGAGTGTCAGGACAGGGTGAGAAAATGGACCAAGAAGACAGAGATGGAAGGACCACTCAGCATTAACATTGAACACTGTCTCTCACTGTTTTCCAAGGAAGGTGAGGAGAGCTGGGAAAGGGAGGAGGGAGAGCGGCAGGCAGGCAGATTGGAAGAGAGTGGGAGAGTGGCACGAGAGGGAGATGAGGAGATAAGTGAGATGGAGAGTCGCGAGAGAAGGAAGAAAAGAGAGGGCTAAACAAAAGTGAGAGTAGAGGAAGAGAGAGGGAGAGAGACATAGGCTCACTATGACGAAACGAATGCCAGGGAGGAACAGTTCAACCCAACCAGATGGTTACTATAGCAACCACATCCCCAGTCTCTCTCACTCTCCATCTCTTGCTCTCTGCCTAGTTGCTTTGTTGCTGCTTTAAGTCTACGGAGGGAAACCAATGACTGAGAGAGAGACAGCTTTTTTAGATTTTGGTGCAGTGGCATTGTAAAGCATCATAACCAACTTTACATACTTGCGTACCCGCTTGTGTACTTTCAGTATGATTATTATGATTATTCAAAGCACATTTTCTGTATTTTTGACAGCTGATTTCTTTTGAAACAAACTGATGCCATGGTTTCCTACCATGCAACCAGTCCCTACTTATTTAAGTATTAGGAATGAGTAGCCTTGCATTATGGTGCAGTGCACCAGTGCAGGGTCATGAACAGTTTAAGCAAAAAGAGTCTCCTGTGACCTTAATAAATGGCATGTTTCACTTTGACCCTTCTCAGACATGCACACATCTACTGAAGTGTAGGATTTGTAGTGTGAGGTATGCACTGCTGTAAACACCACTGACAAATTGAGATGCTGTAGGTGTTATCCTCAAGCTCGGCAGCAGTGCGCTACAGGTTCATACACAGAATGGGCATCGGATGTCTCCATCAAGATCGCATTTGCCACTGCATTGAGCAAAACCACAATTAAACACACACAGACCTGTGCATGGTCACAGATACGGCTTGACACCATGCATGCACGCCCTGCACACAGTCACACACCAGCCGGAGAATATCCGAACTGGGATGCACAACAAAGGGAAGAGCTTGTGGCCCCCCCAGCTAATCTCATGCATGGAGATCATTTTCAAAACAGAACAAAATGGTGGGCCATCTCTCCATGGCAGAGTGGGTCTCTGCAGGGCCCCCGGGGCAGGATGGCATGTAACTGTGTATGCGTGCTTCCTGAATAAAAGATGCTGACCTAGATGGAAATCCGCCATTGGTCACTTAATTTGTCCTACAAGCGTGATTGGCTCATGGCCAAACACACAACATAGCTGTCCAATTGGCCGAGAGTGGAGGTGGTCATGTATAGTATGTGCATAAAATTTTGCAAACATGTTGCAAACTCTCACCCAAAGGTTTGCATGGGAAAGCTGTCTTTAAGCTAGTGTAGTGAAAATATGTGGTATGTGTTAATGCATCACGCTTGCCTCAGTTTACCAGGAGAAAAACTGTCCTTGTTCTTCATATCAGTGTCTTTGTAGTAAATATGTTTTTCTCTCCCGGATCATCTATAAAAAGCCTGATTTTTTTTTTAACCTCCAGGGCCTCATCTTGCATATACTGCATCTTCAGAGACAGAATCATAAAAGCAAACATGTGAAGCATTTTTAGATGCTTCATCATCCACTAACATTACACAGCTCACTGATGCAGACTGGATTCATGCAATGTGCCAGCGCTGGACCACGTGGGACTAAACATAGTACATATGTCAGCAGGTCTGTGAGCATGAATGAGTCTGACTGAAAGGGTGTTTTGTATCAACATTGTACTGAGCCCTTCTACATTATTGATTTGCAATTTGACTGCCCGCCATCAATAAATTATTAAGGAATTGAAAATTGTTGAGCCAGTCTTGACAGACTTAAAGCTCTTTGGCTCTGGTAAACGAATGAACACAGCTGCATCGTTGTCATTAACTGTTGAACTTCAGACGGCATGAGCATATGAAAAGTCTGCTTGATTTTCTTCTATTTTTTCAAAGGACTCGGGGCTATTTAGCCCCCACTGCATGTTATGTAATGCCAGCTGTTTATTGGGAGAATTGGTTGGGTTTAGTGAGAGCTGGGTCTCCCTTGAAGAAAGGAGGGAGGCTGGATCCAGATGTTTGTGGTTGCCTCGCCAGCCTTGAGACTGAAACTGTTCTGGATTCTGGAGGCTAAGCCCAGCACAATTGTTTTTCCATCTTTTCCTTTCCTCACACCTTAGCAATTTAACTGACCACATGAATGTTGTGAGGAATATAGTCAAATAACATCAGAAATGTATTTTAGTAAACTTTTATTGCAGTTATCTAACATAACACAAAAGGACCCCATCAGGAACAAGATGTTGAAATCTAACATATGAAATAATGTGATGATCTGAGGAGGTTTTGCTTGATCAAACACCAAAATTAGTTAAATATCCAGAGCTAGAGCTCTGACTCTGACAACAGCAAGCCGTTCTATGTACATTGAAATTCCTCAGTGATGTCCAGTCTGCACCATCAGCCTCTCTGGCTAAGCCTCAGGAATACCAACCAGCTGTCAGCCCCTTACTCTCTCGCTCTTCCTCCCGCCTTCTTGCCCTCTCTCATGCAGTCTCACTTTTTCTGCGCTCTCTCTTGTTGACAGAAAACAAGTGCTGCATCACCATTTTAATTCGGGTGTGGGTGTGAAGGTTGATTTTTTTTTTTCCTTGCTCGAGATGCATGGAGCAAGCAATGAGGAGCAGAGTGAATAATCAGGGGTATGAATCTTAATGTCTATGAGAAAAAAGAAAGTAGGGAGAAGAGGTCTGGGGAAAATTCTTCTTTAATCTCACTCTTTCCCCTCTGCTTGTCTGTTTATAGACCTACATATAGATATAGACCTAAAGACCTGTGTACACAGTTTGTCTGTGTTTAAAGGATTTGTTTCCCTTTGATTCTGATCAATTAGAGGATGATGGACAACCAAGGACCTCAGTGCTTGCATGCTGAAGACAGAGAGAACAAGACAGAGGAGACTTCTAATGGTGCATAGTTTTACACATGGGCTTATCTGTACATAGCAGTACCACAGCCAGGAGCCTTAGTGGTAGCCATTTTGAAAAGGGTGAATGCACAGATCAGAGGTGTCACCTTGTCCGAGTGTAACTGAATGTATTATTATTCAGATGATCGCTGAGGCCGTAATGACCAAGAGGAGGGAACACCAGAGATGTTATATCCACATGTTTTCTTTTGTTTGACCCATAGCATCAAATCTTCACCTCAGAGAAGCTGCAACTTGACATTGGTGCTCACTTAAACTATTAATTAACCATGATCAGAATGATCAATAATATTCAATATTGTAATCATTGTCAATTAATTATTTGACAATCAACTATCAATTGATTACATTAACATTAATTGACTTTTGCACCTGTTCAACAATCACATATTTTTATAAAGCTGGTGAATCATCAATCTTACTACAGTAATGAGCAGAGAAGTTTCACTCAACCATGTCTTCACATATAAACCAACATACCGTATGTCTTGTATTTTAGGTAGTGTACTGTTGTTCCAGCACTTTCATTTAGTGTTACTCCATAAATGTATGGAGATTTTAGAAGGAATTGCCCGCATAACAGTAGCTTACTGTATATACTGTATGACCAAGGAGTAGTGTCCGGGTGATCTGACATCCTGCATCTTCATGTTGTTTCACAGAGAAAACTGCGACCACTCCACTTTGATATGCTCTCTGTCATAGTCAGTGCTTGAAATGAGTCCTTGTGTGGCAATACAAAGTCCTTTCCTCTGTCTCTTCCAAATTCTCCAGAGACCTCAAACCTTACTTTTACTCTTTCAGTTGCCATGGATACCTTCAGCAAGGCAGCTGATTGGAGGCAACAATAAACTCAGTTCTTTCAAGCCTTTGACAAATACGTCTCCAAACTGGTGATCTACGAGACTCCCTGTATCTTCTCTCAAACTAATACACGCCCACTAATGTATGCACACACATACTGTACATGTACAAACTTGGATTGGTGCACACACACAGCGGCGTTGACCGGTGGATGACAGCGGAACAGATATCAATGTAATCTCCGTCAGCACAATCCAAAGCCACTGTCATCATCTATCTGTCTATCCCAGTGGAACAGGCGAAATGTGTGAAATCAATTCTGCATTCAATTAAGGAGCAGCCAGCCACAGTAGTCTGGCTCCAGAGGTGACCCCGAGAGCTCCTGCATGGTCCTTAGTGGACGCCTGCTCTGGTTAATAGCCTGGTTTCCGCTAAAGCAGCAAAATGGGAAGAAAGTTTGCTTGATACCTGTCTGTGCAAGCACAGTAACAGATTTGTCTGCCGGTAAAACTAAAGTAAGTCAATTCTGTACAGCACACAGAGAAACTTACTGGTTTGACTGTGGTGAAATATACAAATTTGCTTTCTTGATGTGAGTAAGATAAGAAGATTGGTACCACTCTCATGTCTGTAGCATTAATACACAGCTAGCTTAGCTTAGCATAAACCCTGGAAATATGTGGAAACAGTTAGCTCTGTTCAAAGGTAATTAATTCTCCCTACGTTATACCCAATGATCAGTTATCCCTTTATATTAATAAACTTTTATTAGCACAAATAATGTGCTATTGGAAGACAGTACTTAAGTTTGCAAATAATTGGCCACTGTAAGTTTATGTAAATACTCAGCAGCTGCTTCTAGCTACAATAGTCATTTACAATATTAACAGTGTCTATACTATATTTCTGATGAAATGTATGTTATAAAATCTGTTTTTCTTTCAAAAACATGTTAATTTCTATGTGTGTCCAAACGTTTGACTGGTAAAGTGTAAAAAAAAACTGTAGTTTCCAGGAGTTATAGATACTGTAGACTTTCCTGTAGTAAATCTTGTATCTTGTAGAAAAAAATCCCACATTTAAATTTAACCCCCCAAAAAACTTTGTTCTCTAGTTTTGGACAGACCCATCCTTGCAGTTTTCCATTATTTCCTGTCTTTTTGCAAAAGTATCTGCACTTGGCCATTTAAAAGTTGTTATTGCAGCATCAGAAATGTTCGTTTCAAACAAGCTCTCCAAAATATAGGCAAGGCGGATTAACTGAGTGGATTTACTGAGTTACTTTTATCCATAAAACTTAAAAGAAAATAAATATGGCTCCATTTGTTGTTGTGGTCAAAGATGCAGCTCAGAAAAGAGCAATAATTTACTCTTTCAAAGTGATTTTTTTTGTATTCAACTCCTCTAAGTCAGTACTGCTTTTTGCCGTTTAATGATGATGATACTCTGGTTGCATCAGAGAAGTTCATTCATGTTTCTGAGTTTCTTAATTTGGTGGTTCTATAATTTTGGATTTTCTCCCTAATTATTTTAATAAGAGCATTATTGTTGTTTTAACTAAGCTTTTACAACAACAATGATCTTTTTGCAAGAACATGACAAATGTATTTTTGCCCTAAAATGTTTGCACTGACCTCGGGAAAGCCTTCGAAAATGTTTTCTGTAATGCATAGTTAACAGAGAGTGTGAGTCATTTTGATGCAGAGGTGAAACAAGGAGAGATGATGTAAACCAGGTCTTTTGCTGGTGGTGGGATGGTGTTGCATCTTCTTTTCTCTATAAACTGCTCTACTGAATTGTGTTTTCTACAGTGAATAACTAAGTGGACAATCAGGTTCATTCACCTAATCTCCAAGTTAGCTTGTGATAACCTGGGATAATTTAATTACATTCAAATTCATTTAATTACAATTTATTACATTCAAAGTTATTTAGGAAAATGAATCTTATAATCACGTCAACTTAGATATTACAGGCGTTTAATACACTTTTAAGATAAGGCCATTTGGCAGGACAGGGCAGGACCTTTAGACCCATAACAACAGTTTATATTGTATTACCGCACAAATCTGTAATAAAAAATGTATTACCACACAGCGATCTTGGTGTCTCCGGTGTGCTGCTGTGTGTGTACGGGCATGTAAATACAGTATTTGAGGTGCTAAATCTATTCAGAACATTTTGACGCCACCTACAGGCTCGACACAATGAAGCTTTAGCATTTAGCTTCGAGTATTAGCTAATATCCGCATTATCCACACGAATTAAAATAGTACTTGGTTGAAAAATAATTACGTGTATTCGCCCACATTTTGAATCATATTTCCACTTTCTTTATATCTGGTGGGAACTTTTATTAAACCCGGAACTCTGATTGTTCGGCACTTGCTCTCCGTCCGGACGTGTGAGCGGTTGCACGCGTTGTCAGAATCGGTCTCTGCACGCCATTGTAGAAAATAGTTACTTTCACATTACTGGCTCCTCACTCTGAGCTAACGTCGTTACCGACTTAACTTCAGAATAACAACCAAGGCACAGAAGAAACTGTCCCACAATGGCTACGGACTCATGGGCACAGGCAGTGGACGAGCAAGAAGCCGCGGCGGAATCGGTAAATCTTAACTTACGCAACACGAGCTAACGTGTTGTTAGCATGTTTAGAATGTGCTTTGGCCTGGTCTGCCACACTGTTGATATAAATATACATATCAGCATTGGTTTTGACAGCTAAATCTCTATGACGATTATATTGTCCAATAGTAAATTGGCTCCCGTCGCAGCATATATCAGTAATGTTTTCGTTTACTTGAAAACGAAACTATCGGGTAACTCCCGGTTTGGCGTCGGAGCCAGTTTGTTAGCTCGTGTTGAGATGCTGTTAGCTTAGCAGGTAGCTAGCTAGCCAGCAAATGATGCAAGATGCTCCAAAATAGAAGATTTAAGTTAGCAGTCCTGACTTTGGTACCTCTCGTATATTATCAGGGGCGACACAAACCGACTTTCTTAATCTGGCGAGCATTGTGCCGGTAGACAACAGTGTAAACTTTCTGGTGTTCTTTGTTACAGATCGGTCATCTTCAAATAAAAGAGAAACGTGAAGAAAATGGTAAGCGCAACTGCATTACGTGTGACGTACAGTAGTCAGGAAACCTGTTTTTGATGTAAGTCTTAATGTTATTTTAAATATTGCAGGCACAGCTGCATATGCAACTGACTCCAGCAGTGCAGTTGCAAAATCAGAAGCTGAAGGAGAAAACAAAACTACAGATGATGACGACAACGGTGGGGAAATGAGTTATTTACAGGCCTCAAAAATATTCATCCTCTGGTGAATTTATCAGACGTGCTTGCTCATATTTCACTGGAATGCTTGGTTGTCTTTCGTGTATTGCAGCAACAAAACTTTTTTTTTCTTTCAGAGGATAAAGCAGCACAGTCATTGTTGAACAAGCTAATTCGGAATAATCTTGTCAATACGACTAATCAAGTGGAAGTTCTTCAGAAAGATCCCAACTCTCCACTCTACTCTGTCAAGTCCTTTGAGGAGTTGCGACTGTAAGATGACCTTTTATTTCTTTATCATTAATTTCTTGTTTAATCTACAGTGTTTTAACATGTTATTAATCATATTTGGAATTAATTAATTATTCACATGTACCTGTTTAGAAAGAGCTTTTCCTCAAAATTATTCCTATCAACTTTAACCATACCTGATTTAAGATTGTTCCTTCTGCCACTGATTTAATTAGTTCATGCTATAAGTGACGTGAAAAGTAATAAGAGCCAAGCACACACTTTGAAAATGAGATATTTGACTACTTTTACTTGTTTGCAGCAAACCTCAGCTGCTTCAGGGTGTCTACGCCATGGGTTTCAACAGGCCATCCAAAATCCAGGAGACTGCTTTACCTATGATGCTGGCTGAACCGTAAGTATCTCTCTTAAAATTCAGTGGAGGGTTTCATCAGGAAGTTACAGTGGAACTTTTTTTTTTAATGTTCGCAAACTCCAGTTTTACCCTGTGACCTAATTTGCAGTTTCCTCTAGTCCACAGAATCTAATTGCCCAGTCCCAATCAGGAACAGGGAAAACAGCTGCCTTTGTCCTGGCCATGCTCAGCCATGTAGACCCCAACCACAAATATCCCCAGGTTAGTGTTCACTTAGCTCACCGTTGACATGTGTGAGTTACTGTTTGGACAAAATTTAAAGTGTTGTTTTTTCCTGATTTAATTTCTCTCCATCAGTGCCTGTGTGTGTCCCCTACATATGAGCTGGCACTTCAGACTGGTAAGGTGATTGAGCAGATGGGCAAATACTATCCCGAAGTCAAACTTGTCTACGCTATCAGAGGAAATAAATGTAAGTTCTCCTTCTTTCCTATAATGCTCGATATACATAATAATAGAACTGAAATTTCTATTGTTGCACCAGAGAAATTGCTTTGTGTGTTAAAGAGTGCTTGTTTCTGTTTTAGTGCAACGGGGTATGAAGCTGCAGGAACAGATTGTTATTGGCACACCTGGTACCATGCTTGACTGGTGCAGTAAGTTCAAGTTCATAGACCCCAAGAAGATCCAGGTGTTTGTGCTGGATGAGGCTGATGTCATGATTGCAACACAGGGACACCAGGACCAGAGTATCCGTATCCAGAGGTAAGAAGATATAAACTGGAATATAAATAGTCATGTGTGAAGAGTTAGGTAAAAATAAACACATATAACTAATTTTGTATATAATAACATAACAGTTAGGAGTGAGAGATCTGATTCTTAGATCATGATTCAGCTACACAAGAGGAGCTGAAAAGGGTTACTTCTCTTCCAAATCATCTGGATCTACACATGTTCAATGGCAACATTCACCCAGTGTGGATAAACCATCAGCTTTCTGAAGGCGGAGTATTTTCAGCATCTGATACAGACTTGAGGTTCTGCCTTTGTGTCAAATGTATACTGTGTGAATGTGAGAAACTATTGAGGCTTGAATTCTGACACTTAGCGAAGCTTGGTGTAAAAATTATTCAGCTGTTATTGTGTGTGCGTGTGTGTGTTCTCTGTAAGTCTGAAGAACCAGTCTTCACCTTTTCATGGAATGAGATGCATCACTTTGACAGTCAGGATGTAGTCTTTGTGTAGTTCCCAACAGATTGAGACATCTTCTCTGGGAAAACCATAAACTGATCTTGTATCAGTTTCCATTTAAAATCCATATCATGTCAAGCAAATCAGCATTTATTTCTGAATTGGACCCTTCGCTATTTGAAGCAACTTAGAAAATGTGTGCTGAATTCATTTGGCTGTCTTCATGTGTAGATCCATGTTTAATAAATGGTTGATCTTCTGTTATATATGTTAGGTTATACAGTATGTTGATTTTTACTTCTCTGGCACAAAAAACGTTTGTCAGATTCCTACTTAGCCATCACTGCTGGACTTGGTAACAACTTGTTTAGTGTCATGATATAGGCTAATATACTCCTATGTCCGTTGGACACTTTAGACAGGCTGTTTCTAGACTGTTCTTTAAATTTATAATTTGTAAATCGTGCATTTGAATAAAAATGTTGTGATAGGATCTTGTTCAAGCTCAGTTTCTATTGTGCACAGCAGCAAATGCTGACAACATCTGATTAAAGCTACAGAGCTTTCATTATTTTGTTCTCTACCTCCCAGGATGTTGCCTAAAAGCTGCCAGATGCTTCTGTTCTCTGCCACATTTGAAGAGTCTGTGTGGAACTTCGCCCAGCGAATTGTGCCTGATCCCAACATCATCAAGTTGAAGAGAGAGGAGGAGACACTAGATACTATCAAACAATACTATGTCTTGTGCAACTGCAAGGAGGAGAAGTTCCAAGCCCTCTGTAACATCTATGGAGCCATTACCATCGCCCAGGCTATGATCTTCTGCCATGTGAGTTCATATAGAAGTTTAAGTGTGTTTTTATTCTCTTAACTGACCTTATTATTTGGTCATTTTTGGCACGAGCACCTGGTTTGCGGATAAAGTATCTACAGCCAGTCTTTATTCTGTTATCTAGACAAGGAAGACTGCCGGCTGGCTAGCAGGAGAGCTGTCCAGAGAAGGTCACCAGGTGGCGCTGCTCAGTGGAGAGATGCAGGTAGAACAGAGGGCTGCTGTCATCGAACGCTTCAGAGATGGCAAAGAGAAGGTCCTGGTCACAACAAATGTTTGCGCTCGAGGTAAGGACGTTAAAATGTGACTTTTGTTGAGCTGCACTTTATTTAAGTCGTTCTCTGCTGTCACAGATATAGGGCAGTATGTATGAAACATTAAGAAGAGATGTAGATACAAGATGTGGGTGAAAAATGTATAGATGTTAAGGTGGTAATATATTTTCCAAAAAATTTTTCTGCATTACCAAGTACAGATACAACTTAACCTCCACTTTGGGTCGCTGTTACTACCACTGGTGTTCCTCACGAAACCAGGGAAAAATCTTTGCTTTAACATCTTTGCCGTTGCCTAGTGTTGGGTTGCCTCTTCGGAGATATATTTAAGATTTTACGGAGTTGTACTCTGTGCCTGGTATAGTAGTTTAAATCCATCACTTCAGACAGTATCACGTTTCAGTACATTCACTACACATATGTGGTTCTGTCTTTGTTGCTGTATGTTTCACTGTGGCCTGCTAGTGTAGTAAACTTTATGTACAGCAAGTAAACATAAGTGGAGCCATGTCAGCAGTTCTACTTCTGGCTGTTACTAGAAAACTACAGACTGTTTGATTATGGGTTTGTTGATTAAATGTAATGCTAAACGGTGTGATAAAAAAATATCAATAATAAACCTCTTTCTTTCCTCATTTTATTTTCAGGCATTGATGTTGAGCAGGTTTCTGTGGTGATCAACTTTGATTTGCCAGTAGACAAGGATGGTAACCCCGACAATGAGACATACCTGCACAGGATTGGCCGCACAGGTCGTTTTGGCAAAAGGGGACTGGCCATCAACATGGTGGACAGCAAGATGAGCATGAACATCCTCCACAGGATCCAGGAGCATTTCAGTAAGTCTGACAGCAGCGATACCCACCTTTCTGTCCTTGGGATTAAACCTGGTTGAAATGCCATACGTGTTGTTTTTAAGAACTTGAGGTGTTTATCCAACTGCTGGTCCTCTGAATGGGCTCCCTCATATTCTGTGGTCTCTTCCTCTACAGATAAAAAAATTGAAAAACTAGACACAGACGACCTGGATGAAATTGAGAAAATTGCCAGCTAAAGAGAGCACGAAGGACACCGCCTCCACTCCCCTGTCCCCTCTTCGCTCTCCAAGGACTGTACGCTCCTACAGTGTTTTATGCTTTTACTATTTTAGCCGTTGGAGAAAAGAGCAACACCACAAACACAGCATATGTTTACATGTGGATGTGTCTCCTCTCAGACAAGTGTTCTGTAAGAACATACCCCATTTCACTCTTTGTACTTCTTTGAATAAAGTCTATGAGTTTATTGCTGTGTATCGTGATGCTGCCAAAGCGCAGGCATAGTTGACTCTGTTTTACTGAACACGTGGATTAAATACACGTTCTGGTGTTTGGCTGTAGTCGCAGCATGATGCTAACAATTCTTTTTAAGAGATTTCCCAAAAGACCATTTGTAGAGACATTAACATTTCTATGTGCCACAAAGTTTTCTGTAAAGAACAAAATTATAACTGAATGTAACTGTATCATGTTGGACTATTACAGCTCTTATTCATCAGTACAAAGGGTGAAGTTGGGTATGCTGTTCTGAGTGGTAGTTTTAATTATTAAAAGTATGTTATTAAGATGGTGATGGTTGGGATTCAAGGGTCTATGCAAACTTATCAACCTGTGATAGCTATTCTCCAATACTATCAAACTGTTTTCACATGACACAAATTAATCCTGAATTAACCTCAGTTTTAGTATCAGGGTGTGTAGTAAATGCCAAACAAGGCTGCCTAGAGTGATAATACACTACTAACTCCAAGTCATAGATGTTTGTGTTTAGCCAGTAATCATTAGCCAACCTCGCATCTCACACATGCATGTTGCTGATTTTAAGATCTGTTAGGGCCATTATCAGGATATGCTTGGCATCGTTGCTAAGCATCAGTCATTGGTCTTTACTTCCTCCCCTTCATCTGTCTCATAAAAACCTAATTTAACTCAAAACGTGGCCATTAAGGTCTGATGTGATCAGTTTCCCTTTGTGTCTTACACAATCTTTTCAATCAGGGTCTCCAGTGTGATTTTAGCTCAGTTACATTCTTCACCCAGACTGTGCTGTTACTAATGATTGTGAGTAAAAAAAACACAATGCCTTCCTCAAGTGCATTATACATATATATATATATATACATACATACATATGATTTTGTTATGGATATTCTAAGACATTGGGCTTAATATTCTGACTAAGACTTGAAATTTTGATTATATATTGAATTATGGGCATCTTCAGGATGTGTGAATTATCTTCTTGAAACCAAATGCTGAATTGACTTGAGGACCAGAGGACCTATGCCAATCAGATGCACTGTGTTGCTTCAACATGGTCGTATGGATAGAAAACATGTACTTGTGTACATATTTAAATTTTTAGGTTAAATAAATAGTGTGACTGAATTATTGACAGTTTGTCACTTCTACGAAGTGCAAAAACATTCCTCACGAGGTTCAATTTTTACAGACGCAGTACTTCGAATAGGGTGAGTCTAAAGTTAACTTTGTGTCGGTGGGTGACTGTACAAAATTAAGGAAACTGATGTGGTGTATTTGATCAGTACACTGGAACATTAAGGGCAGTGATTGGTCAGTCTGAACCTTCTACAAACCTCATCTGGCTCCCACTGGCATACAGAAGACTGCCAGGGGTAGTCTGGTTTTAATGGATTGTTTATGGACAACTTGCTGAAAATCACTCAACTCAATGAACAGATGCAGCCAAATTAGAGGCGAATGAGAGTTTGCTGAAAATCCACAAGAATGGTCTTTTGAAGACTTCTGGGTAAAGAAGCAGTGTATGCAGTTTTATTTGGACATTTGGATGTATATATTATCTGTGAGAGTGTGTGCACTTTGTTGATCCATAATGTAATACCACTGTATGAGAGACATGGACACATAAAGCAGTTTTGGCTATAGAACTTAACACTCTTGTCCACATGTTGTGTACCTTGTTTGATAATTGTGAGAACCTACAAAATCCAGTTCATACACTTACACATGGAGTAGTACTGCCTAAGTAGGCTTAAAGCAAGTTGTCATGTGTAGACAATGATAGGTCCAAGGTGTGTGGTATTCTGTAGCTGAGCTGCGTTCATGGACAGTTATGTATTCTTAATATGTTGAATTAAAAGAACATTTAGATGCTCGTCTGTATGTAGTCTTTTGCTTATTTGTGGAAATAGATTTGTTAAAAAAAAAGTTTTATCATAAAAATGATCAAGAAAAACTATATACACAAGTACCAAAACTTTATTACAATGCATATAGCTGTATATAAATACAATTCAATTATTTAAGTAAAATTAAGGCACTGTGTTTGGTAGCTGATCGTCTGATGTCTGTTGTGGAAGCTGCAGGTCTAAAAGGCAGAGAAAAGATTCAACAAATGTGAAATGTGTTCTGACAAAGGAGGAATCAGATGAATACTTCTGAATCAACACAATCCCATGGTGGCTGAGACAAGCTTAAACAGGGTTCAATAATCATTCTAGTGTGTAAAACAATACCTACAGGGAAATAGCATTTATAACAACAATGAATATACTCCTAACACCTGCCTAACAACACAATTACAGCCTCAAAACTGTCTGAATTCAACCAAAGGTTTACTGAAAGTATAAAGAAAAACTAAAGTAAAAATCCTAAACACCTGTTTTCTGCTTGTGTTAGTTTAAAAAGGGGTATTTTGAAGACACCACATTAGGCTCAGAAGACATTTCATGGAGTAGAGAATAAATAATAGAAAATAATCCTTAATACATAGGGACATTGCAACAGATCAAGCTAAAATAAGGCTAATATGGACAGATTAAGAGCTATAATGGATACATATGATGTATTGAATATGGCTGCTTGACATTAGGGTGTCAAGGAGGTCACTGCTTAGGTTTGTCATTGTATGTGGTGGACATTTAAACAGCTATTTTTAACATTTCCTAATGTTTTAGATTTGGGGTATTTGCTGATTCAGATTTAGTCAGTCTCCTCTCTACTGGAATTGCTCTCATCGTCCTCACCTGTCTCCCTGTAGTCCACCCTAGTTAGGAAGAGGCCTTGAGGTGGAGCAGCTAGGCCCTGTGGGTAGGCAAGAGAGTCACGAGCGTCCAACATGTCCTTCAGCTGGGGCACGGAGAGCTTCCCCTGGCCTACCGCCACTAGAGCCCCGGTCATTCTCCGCACCTGGAGCACAGGGCCAAAGCTACGGTTTATATAATGTAAACTAAAAACAAACAGCATCTGTAGGGAATGGGTTGGACATTTTTTCACCTCACTTTTACATTTTCCACCGAATGATTCTTATTTATCTTCCATATTTTTCAGTCTTTTCCAGCAGATGGCAATACACACACAAGAAATTGGTAACATTCAAAGTAAACATACCTGCTTATAGAGAAAAGACTTGCTTCTGAACGTCAGTTCCCAGAAAGGGATCTCCCTGAAAAAATAATAAATAATAATGAGCAATGTGTACAACAATATACATACAGTCAATAACCATTTAGCATTTTGGGCAAATAGGTGCACAAAAGCTTTAAGACACGCTACCATAGTAACAACATGTCCTGCAGGTAAACAGGTAATCTCACTGACCATGTGTGTTATACTGAAGAAACATTAAATACTGCCAATGGGATTAAAGTGTCACTTCACAAGAGAAACAGTGTCACACAGATCACTCACCACTCCGTCACACAAGGACAAATGTATTTGAGAAACCTGGATTCTTTCTCTCTCTGTTGTTAGATTCAATGCATTTTTACAGTGAGGACAGAGTCGAAGGCTGATGTGAGATTTGTGGTTATACTAGACATCAGACAGAGCTGGGGACTCTCCCTGTGCACATATCTGTTTAAATGTCATATGCTGAATATGCCACTACAGCTTAGGCCCAACAGGATTATGCATAATGCCACAGAAATTGTAATTCTGTTTCTTTATACTGATGTTTGATTTTTTTTTTCAGCGTTTAAACCATGGCTGCCTTTTTCCCACAACAATGATTTGATATTTTGGGAGGAAACTGAGCAAACAGCCACGTGGGGAGAATTGGGTCAAATGCAAATTTGACTCGGTGCTCTCTATCTGATTACATTTGACATGTAAAGAGTGCAAAGGCAGATTTTTATAACAGGGATGTTAGCTCATGTTTAGAGACAGTATCTTTAGATAAGGTTGGAGCAGGGCTGTGTCTCATGTTGCACAGTGTGTGTGTGTGTGTGTGTGTGTGTGTGTGTGTGCGCGCGCGCCTCTTTTAACAAATGTTTTGACTCGGTAATGACAAAGATAAAATTATACAACTTTAGTTTAACGTACAGGAATCCATTAAATACCTGTGAAGATATTTCACAGAAATGTCAAACCCATAATGATGTTAAGTTAGAGGACCAGCAAAAAACTAAATTCAAGTGTAAGTGCCAAATAAATTTTATTCAAACTAGAAAAGGCAAAAGAACATAGTAATAATTCATAATTACTGCAACACCATAACGCTATAACTATAAAATTAATGAAAAAAAGTTTTAAATTAAAGTACAGTAAATCCACACTAGAAATCTAACAATACAAACCTCTGAAAGCATTGTTCATTTATGCATAACAATGAGAGCAACCATTTCTAGGGTGAAAATATCCAATTTATTTTACATGTAATGGAGACCAAATGACTCAACCTCAAACTGCCTGTTTTAGGTCAAAATTTAGCTTGACCGTTGGCTTTTCAATAATTCACTGCACAGTTTCTTCTCATTTTATCACAGTTACTTAGAATAGTGAGCCTCATGAAAAAATAAACACACAGCTCAATCGCAGACAACAGCTAGCACACATCGAGTCATTGATGGGAAAGTCAGAGAATAAAAGAGGGACAAAGTGAAAATGCAGCCGTGGACCACTTCACGCAAGAAGCACTACAAAATAAATTATAGCTCTCTTCTCCTGATGCTCACAGCTCATTAATGCACCACATGATTTGGGGTTAGGGGACTCTGTGACATTTACGGTATGAACTAGCAGTCTGCCCATGTCCATATTGTGCACCATATTTCCAGGGCAAATAATTGATACCCATGAAAGTGATATTTGGCATCCAGAGCAACCCCCTGGGTGTGTAATCTCCCAATGCCCACATGGCCCTCTCTCTCTCTCTCTCTCTCTCTCTCTCGCTCTCTCTCCTCTCCTCTCTTCTCTTCCTTAACTGTCTGAAGTATATAGATTAGCATTAATCTATAATTACACACACACACATACAGACACAATAGAATGCACAAAAACACTTCTACCTTTATGATATAACATGCTGCACACAGCTGGACATGTCATCTTGTCAGACAGCATTAATCAGTTGTACTACATAGTAAATCAGAACTTCCTGTGCATGTTTTGTTGCTTTGATAAAAACAGGTTTTGATACGGTGGTTTGATCTTATAAGAAGAAGAAGAAGAAGAAAGAAGAGAATCCTTATAGTCCCACAGTGGGGAAATTCATTTTGGACAGGCTGCCATTTGAGGCACCAAGGGTCAGGGGTTTCTGTGACTTGTCCAAAGACACCTCAGCATGTAGACACAGAAGGACTGGGAATTGAACCTGCCAACTCTCGGGTTGAAAGACAACTGCCCTACCAACTGAGCTACATGCAGCCCCATAAATGGCTCTTCTCAACTATATATGACTCAGTTCTGACACAGCATTCGGTTTGTCAACACCTCATTTGGAAAATATTTGGAATATATTCAGAGTACAGATAACATCGTGCTTGTCCTGTGGGTCACTTAAATATTACATCAAACACGCCACTAAAGGTTGAAATACAGAACTTCAAGTCTGTTCATGCACCTCATGTTGGCTGAGTGACTGTAAATGATTCACAACTTAGGCCAGCTTCTAGAGCAGCTGACGCAATATTGAGACACACAATCTTTTTTGAGAGTTGAAAAACACATGCTTAATTTCTTTACTCTCCTGGTTGGACTAATCGCCTGTCTCTGTGTTGCTGCTAACACCACTGCGGACTGACACGTGCTACTGCTGTGGCAGCTTACCAGTATCTTTTTACTGGTCAATGACTGTGAGGGCACAATGGGCTCTAAGGTTCACGCTATCAGACTTTAACGTAGAGTCTACCTGTGGAAGTGCTCATGTGCAAAAGAGCCGCCTGGTTGTATGTTCACCACATCCAGTGTCTTTACAGGGTTTTTGAAAGGCATGTCAGAGTTGACTGCCCTGAAGGTGCTGAAGTCGTGGATCCCAACCAGCAGGGCGGCGGCCTCATGCATGGCTCCCACATCCAGCTCCCTGATGAGAGAAAAAATAAAGGATGTGCGATCATGAAAAATAATACATTTTTAATAGGCACAGGCACTGAGAACATGCAGCTGAGGTCAGTACACTAAAGTCACTGCTGGGATGTTGTGTATGATTTCATTGAGGCCTCCACGTTCCTGCTTGTGAGCAATCGTCTCATTTAAAGGAGAAAGCAAGAGTGGTTATGGTGATCAGATTTTCTACAGTCTCATGCTTTTGTCTATACTACTTATGATCTGACAGAGTGACGGGGGGGTAGAAAGAGAGAGAGAGAGAGAGAGATACAGTGAACAGGGAAAGGGAGGAGTGTAAGTGCTTGATCTTCCCAGGTCAATACATTTTCACAACCTTGTATTATAACTTTAACAGTAAGTAGGAAAATACATGACCTGTCATAAGTTTGGACACATTTCCATGGAATTACCATATTATTCATAAACATACATGTTTTCATCTGTGGTGTCAAAGGGGTTTCGAATATTACCTATTCTAGCTTTTAAGATGCAAGATTTCAAGACTAATTCAACATTAAAATGAACAGAGAATTCATATTTTTTGCAGTGTGAAAGCTGGAGAGGGTGTAATGATGATGGAGAGGCAGATCAAAGAGAGAACGGAGAGAGGCTGCTGAGGCAGAGACACGCAGGGGTGGAAGAACAAGATGGATACCGAAAATGAGAGAGGGACAACACAGCAGAGACGCCAGAGAGAGAAAGTAGGGAGGAAAAATGGGAAGGCTCAGAGAAGGAATGGAGACGAGAGAAAAGGAAATGGATGGAGAGAGAAAGTTAAATAAACACACACACACAGTTAGTGTAATGTGCGTGGGTGTTGTCTGCATGTGTATAAGCCCGCAGCTTATCTTGCCCTAGTTTCCCCCCCAAAAAAAAGTGAAGAGAGAAGAGCAGACAAATGCTAATACATTCATTCCCTCCTTCCAATAACAGCTCATCTAAGCTACGAAACCCTGTCTCTTTCCCTCTTTCTGTAGCCTGTCTCTTCATATCCCTGTCTTCTTTCTCTCCCTCGTTCTCTTTGTTTGTTTTGGGATGTCAGCTCACATAAAACACTTTGTTTGACTGGCCCTATTCTGCAATTCCAGCATGGCACATGTGGATTATTCATGTGTTTAACGCACCATGGTTTCTGCAAGACCTGGCATGAGTTTATTGAGGGTCTGAATGTTGGTGTGTGTGTGCAGCTACTTGGATTGAGCCTGATTTTTATTTTTATGCAACATTATCTGGCATACACATTAGAATGAAGGATGAAAAGAGAAGATGTAGTGTACAAACTGAGAAAACACACCTGCTGCGGAGGTTCCAGCACAGATTGTAGTCTGTGAGGGGAAGTTTGGCGTAATGGGAGATTCCAAGGGCTATCCGGTAGACGTAGGTCCGAGACTGGGCGAGGAAACGGGCATGGAACTCATCATGCACACGGAGGGCACGGGTGATTCTGGCAGAGTGACGAAACAACAATTCAACCTAAAAGGCCTAAAAAACTGGCAAATCTATGCATGAAAATGTAAGAGGCAGTCATTTTTAACTTATATTAATCATTAATACAACATGCAGCACAGACGCTGCACAAAAAATCTGAAGATGGTTCGATGTTTAGACAAAAACTACACAATAGAGTGCTTCCATCAGAATCTAGCGGTCCCCAGACACAGACAAATTTAATACTCTCATTATGAACTGCCATGAAAAAAAAAAGCCGCCAAGAGTCGTTGTCCAAAATGTCAGTGTTTCAGCTTTTTACACAAAGGCCCAGCTGTCAGAGCTAAAAGGGCTGCCAAGAAGCACAGTTAGCATCACAACAGACTGAGAGGACATGGCTTTTCAGTGTGATCCAGCTCGGGAAAGGCCAGCACCGGACACCTCCTGTGTATCTGTGCACAAAGATGCACACAGGCACAGATGGATCATAAAACAACTAATGTATTCAGGCAAAATTTTCTCGTATGATTAAATCAATTAGTGTGGCTCGTTATTTAAATAAATTATAAATTATAATTTATGCATAGTGCTGCTGAAATAATGACCAAACTGTGCTAAACATGAAAGATTAGCTAAGAATTAGCGAGAAGAAAAAAGATGAATATAGTGCTGGTAGCTTCACAAACGTGTGATTTAACTGTTTTATTATGGTTGAGTGGTTCGGTTGTACAACAATCAACATTAACTTTGTAAACTTATTGAAAATGTTTTTTAAATTTACTTACAGCTTTTATGGAAATGTATTTCTGATACATAAAATTATATATGTCAAATAATCCATTCTTTGCTATACATCAATTGATTATGATTGTTTTTTTAATATTAAGTACGGCTGTGCAACCTTTTAATCGATATTGCAAACTTCAAATTGCAAAGCTACATTTTCAACTACAGTTTTTGTTTTGTCTTATCTAATGCTAGGCATAAACATGTATCACTGCATATTTCATGAATGTTTACTTTCTGTAAGCCACATGTGTTGCTATATAATTTTTGCATCTTTTGCTGTGCATATTTTTAAACTAAGAGACCAAAGATCTGCAGCCAGCAGTGCCAGTCAGACTGTCTCATCCTATAGTGTTCATCTACACATCTGTTCCTGTACATGCAGTGATATATACCTGTATGTGTTTCAGAAAGTGGGAGATAACAAGTGGTAGTAAGCAAGCAAGCAAGCTTAAATGTAAGTAAGCACGGAGGAGTATATGGAACAAATGTGATCAAACATATATATCACATGTACGGCGTGTGCAAAAGCATTGTGCATGTGCAGGTATATCTGTTTGTGTGTCTGTGAACAGTGAGAAAAACTAGGTTACGTTTCCAAGGGAGGAGATTGGGTGTGACACGTGGCAGAGCATACTCTTGCGTCTGCCTCTGGTGACAGCCTTTGTCTGGCACCCAGACCACACTCCAGCGCTCACTCACATGCACACACACACACACACACACATCAAATTTTCATAAGCAATGTACAAAGCATGGTCTCACACATTTGGGAACTAGGGCATTGTTTGGCATGGTACCATTTTGCTACTCAGCAGTTTCCCCTTATGGGAACAGAGTTGTTCATTTTAGGCTAATTGCAGCCTATTTTCATATAACGGCAAGTGAACCCAGCCTGAAGAGATGTTTTTCACAGTGTGCGCTCTGTGTTAGTTTAAATCTTGCTTTGGCTCTCTGTCACAGGAGGCAGCAGCCCAAAGCCACGAGCCAGGAGCCATTCTGATTGTTGGTGCAACAAAACAGGTTTCACCTTCCCTCCAAGTGAGATGTGATGATATTCTTTGTAGTGTTTTTCATGACAGAATGTAAACTTCTATCTGAACACAGGGAGTGTGTATATACGGTAGCAGGTGTAATATACTACTCAAATTTAGCTAGATGAGTGTATCTGTGTGTGTGTGTGTGTACCGGATACTATAGATCAAACACCAGAGCAGGAATAATCCCTTCTAACCTTCTCTCTGCAGGTTTAGGGATTAGCACAATGTTGGGAGCTTACCTCCTCTTTTTTCTCCATGAGCTTTTCTAGTTCACTTCTTTATTCAGAGTGGTTGATATCTTTGTTTTTCCTCACTCTCAATGACTCTGACTCTCTCTCCTTTCACCTATCTCTATCTCTCCTCTTCATCCTTTTCCGTTCATACCTCTTCCTTTCTCATACACAAATGTGGCCGACTAAACATCACAACGGATCTCAGCAGTCAAGAGAAAGTGACTGTGGCTTTGAATAATGCAAAGATGTATAATCCCTTCATTACACATATATGTGTGCTGAATGGATTATACATTTAGAGAATGAGAAAAATATTTACTCACTCAAAATTTCTGATAGTCACAACATTATTTAAAGGTATAAATTTCATTTTAAAGGCTCAACGTCTGACCAGGCTAACAAGCTAACAAGCTAAGACACAGACATTAAGATCAATCATATCTTCACAGATCTACTGAACTTGTCATCCATTATTCATTACATGAGGCATGTCAACACATAATGCATGCATTGATGTATACATGTGAGTGAATGAATATTTCTGCACATTAAGGCTTTAAAAATATCTCATTCCTTCTCTACAGATTAGTTCTTTTAGGATCTAAAAGCTGCGGCAGGTATTATTCTGTTTTAACCTCAGTTATATGCATCAAGATGGCATTCTCTTATTATTCATGAGTAATCACCTGGAATGGTTTTCAATTCACAGACTCCCTTGTCCAGAGTTAGAGCAGGTGAACAGCCAGTTCCTGAATATGTGGTTCCCACTTTGAAGCATGGAGGAGGGGGTGTGATGGTGTGGGGCAGCTTTGCTGGTGACAGTGGGTGTTTCTGATGAAGCAGCTCAGCTGTAAATCAGCTGTAAATCAGCTGTGGGTTGAACTTTAGATCGACTGCAGTCAATTTTGTTGGAGTTTTATTTGTATTATTATAAAGAACAAACTGTTCAATGATAATTAGAGAACACAATTACCACTGTCTGTACACTTTCCTTTTTCTTATGAATATAAACATCTGCTTATTTAATAAAACCTGTTTCTGTATTTTTACTGTCCTCAGTCATTAATTAATCATTAATTTAGACTTTAATACAACTTCTGGGATGATTGAGGATCAAAGAACAATCAATTAAGGAAACAGAGATTTACTCACTTGTTGGTGACTTAGTCAAAATTGAGTGCACACTTAACCAGCATGGATACTACAGCATTTTGCATTTTCCATCTCATCTGGTTTACACCTGGTACCATCATTTGTTTTCCAGCAGGATCCCAAACACCACTTCTAAGTTATGAAAGAGCCAATTATCCAAGAAGGAGAATGATAGAGTGCTGCATCAGATGACCTAGCCTTAATCATAACTGGATCTAAATCCAGGTGAGATGATTTGGGATGAGTTGGACTGGAGAGTGCAGGAAAAGCCGCCAACAAGGACTCATCACCTCAGAAAGCTCCTTTAAGATTGTTGGAAAACCACTCCAGGTGACTCCTTCATGAGGCTGACTAAGAGAATACCAGGAGTGTGTAAAGCTGTCATCGAAGCAAAAGGTGGCTACTTTGAAGAATTGACAATATAAAACATATTCTGGGTTGTTTACACATGTTTTTGTTGACTTCATTATTCCATATTTGTTCTGTAATAATTTCAGTGTCTTCAGTATTAATGTACAATGTTGAAAATAATAATTAAATGTTGAAAATAATAATTAAACTAAAATTGTATAGTAGGAATACATTTTTTTTTCTTTTTTACCTTGATTGTAATGATATGGGGTGATTACATGATGTTACCAAATGCATTGGTCGCCATGGATACTGCCCTCTTTAGTGACAAACACACCATTATCTGACATATTGAGCAGCATCTTGTAAAACAAGGACATGTGACTCACCTGATCTGCTCTGTCCTAAGATGGAAATTGAGAGCCTGAACAAGAACCTCCTCAGTAAATGGCGGCTTGTCATTCTTTCGTTGGAGGTCAAAGTGAGCAGAGTTTGAAAGAGCATGCACACCTGTGTCTGTCCTGCTAGAGATGGACACAGATACTGGGTTGAGCGGCCTCAGCCTCCTTACTGCATCCTGTATAAAGAGAAGTTCAGACTGCAGGATTAAACATTGCTTCTGTTATAGTTAATGTGGAATTCACTTTAGATTTGAAAGATTTGAAAGACACTCACAGCAAACAACGCAATTAGCTAGAAATAAGTTATGAGATGAGTTATCAGTTTTCAAAATACACAGATGAGCCACATCATTAAAACCACTGACAGGTGATCTAAATGACATCATCTTACTACAGTAGCACTTGTCAAGCAGTGGGATATATTATACAGAGAGAGAACAGCTGGTTCTTGACTTTTATGCGTTAGAAGAAGGAAAAGTGGGCAAGAATAAGGAGTCTGAGCAATTTTGAGAAGGGCTAAACTGTGATGAAGTATGACAAAAGAACAATTAAACCTAAAAGGCAGCGGTTAGTACCTGCCAAAAGTAGACAACTGGTAAACCAGCGGCTTACACAATGAATATGTGCAATTGACCTGGCATCATACAACACACACAATCGACTTATTTGTGTGCTTGTATGAATTTACTGTGAGTGGCAGTCAGTGAACTGCTCTTGGCGCATCTCTCTCAATTCCTCTACACTGTTATCTATATCATAAGTGGTCAGGAAATCACCATGACCCAGAATAATAATCCGACCTGCTCACATTTCACAGAGTTCAAACAACACGGTTATTTTTGCGGCTCATCTGTAGTTATCGTGTTTTATGAATTCCTACACTGGTTTGGAAAAGAGAAAAACGCAAATTAACACGCACTGGAAGCTGTGACAATACAAATGACCTAGTACCTCCAAGTGGTCCTGGACCCCTTTCCTCAGCACCTGATGTGGAGGCACTTTCACTGCGCCACTGCAAATAAATAGTAAATAAATATATATAGGCAGTATGAACAATAACACAGCTTCAAATGTAACCTGTCATCTTTCACTGCAACTCACCTGTATTTTGTTCCAATGTACTGAAAAAAGATGAGGTAACGTGCCCAGCTGCGCATGTTATACCAAAATGTGTGAGATACCTCTTGATCATACTGTTGATGCTTACAACAAGGACACGTTATATTAAAACACTCCGATCATCCGCTCAGCGTCAACATGACCAATACTGTTGTTCTGACTGTTTGGACTTTTAAAGACCTCTACTGAAGCACACAGGTCTGCGACCTGTGAGGCAGATTACAGCAGAGACAACACAGAGGCAAGAGCGAACACACCACTTCCGTGTAGGGTCGTGGTTTCAGTTGTAGTCCGGAAGTAAATCGGGAACCCGGTTGTAGTTTCTCCACATGTGTATTATGAGAGCAGGTGGTGCATTGCATCTTATAATTTATGTTCGATAAAATAAAATAAACAAACGCCTCCTGTTTATAACACACACTCTAACAATTAGCATGTCAGGGGACATCCTACCTGTGACCTTTGACTGTGGCGTTTGAACACGGTTTCTGTCTTTTTACTGTGTAACACATCTGTTTGTGTTCGGTGTTATTAGTATTACATTATTAATACTTATAATATTACAAACACCGTTTAGGGAAGAATGTTTTATTAATTCAAGGTTATTTATATCCAGCCCTGTCGGTCCCCTTTTGATTGCGTCATAACCAATGGGGTGGGGCGTTAATGGACCAGCCTCTAAACCATGTGCGGTGAAAATGATGAAGAGGACCTGGCTGCAAGAAACCAGAGACCTATGATTTAGTGAGATGGGTCAGCTGGGGGTGGGCTAAAGCTTTCAACATTAGCAACACAGAGAAAGGATTAAAGAACATTAAAATGACAAGAGAAAGAAAAACTGACTTCTAACACTGACAGTACTCTTTAATAAATTCTTACCCTAATAACATAACATTTCTCTATATTTCAATATAACTATATATATTACAACATATCATCAGTATCCTTGAATTAAAGTCAAAGTCAAACAAAAAGTAATTTATCTGCAA
>OMLM01011567.1:49502-61625 GCA_900302695.1 Helostoma temminkii | reverse complement strand
CCCAGCATTTTTGAAAAAGTTTTAAAAATCAGCACGCATTAGATTAAGTGTCTTCTACAGAGGTGGTAACTAATTATTAAGTACATTTACTCAAATACTGTACTTGAGAACAATTCTGATACACTGTTCTTTTAATGGAGTATTTACATTTTATGTTAATTCATTCCACTACATTTATTTTAACATCATTTACTATTTTGCAGATTTAGATTCTTATACAAACTTTATAAACTACTACAATGCTGATGTACCATTTATGGATTCTACATAAGGTGGTTAAAATCTGCCGCACCTTAACTGACTGCTGCTTTTGTTCCTCAGTCTGTAGGTAACTACACATTTTTACCTTCATTTTCATTTGAGAACTGGACCAGACTTTTATGTTTATGTTATCAGCAACATCAAATTCTACACTGTTTAAAATGCATAGTTTTTTAGTGGAGTACTTTTGCTCTTGTACTTTTTTTTTTGATCATATACTTTAGTGCTTTTACTTGAGCAAAAAGAAGAAAAAAATAGGGTACTTTGTGTATTTGCCATTTTAATTGAGTTTGTGTTTTATACACCTATGACAGTCATAAATCCTTTCCCCCGCAGGCATCACTACAGAATAGCTGGCACTGCTTAGTTACTTAGTTAGTTATTACTTATGCACCTTTCTTGGGAGAATAATTAGTAAATAAATAGTAAATATTTCCTCTTTTTTTTGTATTCTTAATAAAACGTTTTATGTAATCAGAATATTTCTGTTAAAATCCATCATATAACATATATACCTATAATAGCTGATTATTGAGGCATAATTAATACCTTTTGTTAGTGCACCTTGTCTTATACTATATTATAGGCCTATCAACAGTGAAGCTTTACTCTTTTATTCCTCCTGTCTTACTACACCTAGTTACTAGTCGGCGCTCTTCTCTCCCCTTTCAGCCTCCATGGTGCAGCTACGCCTCTCGCCTGTGTCGGCAGCCGCGGCAGCAGTGTGGTATTTATCTGCTGCCGCGCATTGAGCTCGCATTTTGTGTCACGGTGCCACCGGAGAGGGACGACAGTCTGCTGCGCGTCAGGGGATACCAGTCACCATCCGCACGGCTCAAGCGACATCCCACTGCGGGCAATGACATTAGCAGACTGAAGTGGGAATACACGAGAAAACGCAAAAATGACCGTGGACTTTGAAGAATGTATAAAAGATTCACCCCGATTCAGGTAAGATTGCTCCTCTCAGTCACATCGCGGCGGTGCGAGAAAAAAAACGGCACGCCTTCTTTTACGCGTGATTTTTTTTGTAGACGGGCTCTGAACGCTTCCTCTCACGCAGGATTTGTGCATCAACAGGGTAAATGAGATAAGATACAGAGGTTCGTGTCTGAATCCGGCCGTGGCTTTAACAACAAAATAAAACAACACATTTGTCATGTCCCTTATTGGGGTTTTTTTTGCGTTTGTGTTCAAATCTTAAATCAGAATCATTAGAAATTTTAACTGTCACCAGTCAGTTGGTTATTTAAACATTTCTTTTAATCGTGAACACAGTGGACGTGTCATTGATTGATTTTTAAACGTGGATTGTAACATTAGCTCAGTGCACGTGAATGGAGGGACACTGACTGACATGCACAGTGAGGATCCATTTTGCTTCTGTGTAAAAATGACTGATTCTTAGTCGTGATTTCACGCTTCTGTTACCCTTCTATTAAGGGACACCTTTTTACGTTTTACACATAACAAGTGAGACTGTGCAGATTCTCTAGCGTGAGTGTTGCAGCATGGCACACATGTTGGTTGCAGTCATTTCATCTTCTCGCAGAGGAGTCACCCACGAGTCTCTGTGGCAGCAGACTGGTGAGGAGATGCTCTTGCAGCTGTAGCAGTGGCCTGGCTGGCAGTCAGAGGAGAACACGGTCTCTCTCTGCAGGGACGGAGCTTGTGTCCTGGGCACATGTCCAGTTGTTTGGCCCCTTGCCTGCCCGCTGGAGGGTTGTAGCCACACTCAGTCCACGTGCCAGTCTGGCTGAACTCCTGTAGAGGCCGGTCAGAACGGGCGGAGGAGATTCTAACAGAGTGTTGCTCGGGGATCCCCTGTTAATTATGTCACAGGGGCTGCAGATAGTGTCATTTGTTCAGTGTTTTACTTAGAAAGAGTGAGTAAAGCCTGTGTACAGACATTTTCTAGTTAGGTTTGTTCTGCTCATCTGCTTCTCCATGTCATCATCTGTTGCCTGTTTGTTCTCCATAATCTTCATCATTTTGCTGCTTCCTTCTCCCTCTTCTTCTCTCCTGCTTATTGGAAGTTATGTATCTATGCAGACTAACAGATGTTTGGTGACTGAGAGTGGAGAAAGCAGACAGTGGCAAAAAAAAAGCATTAGTGAGACAGACGTTCACTTTGCTGCTTAAATTCCTCAAGAGTGGTGATGGATGGCTGAGACAGAAGGTCGCAGGAAGAGACAGAGAAGCGGCACACATTCAGACACTTCTTTCTGTTAGGTTGAAACATTTTGACAGTGCCATGACTCAACTTTTAGATAACTCCACATGGATGACTAATGATCTTCACAGATTCAAACGTTTCCTCATTTCTGCTCGCTTCACTTTCCCACTGTCTTATAAACATTGTTGTTTGGGAAATTCTACCAATGACAAAGGGAGCTGGTGATTCCTTGGATCAGGATTGCAAACAGTAGGGGAAATTTAATGTTGCATCATGATGATGGTGATGGATATAAATGATTGTCTGAAGTTTTGTGGTGTGTCCCAAAGAGGTGTGTGTCAAGATTTAATAGCACTATAATCTCATCAAATCCCCCAAAATGTATGTTTTCTGAACAAACATTTATTTCAAAACAACATAAGGATTGTTGTCAGTGAGGCGTGACTTTTCCACTCATAGCATAATGTGATTGGTATTCCAGGTTCATTTCCTCCTTGTTTTGTCATTCAAGACAGACAGGAGCAGGAAGAGCAGACAGCCAGTCCTGTTTATTTTCCCACATATGGTGGTAAAACATCTCACACACACCCTCTCGCCGCACGTCTTAACTTGTGCACATGTGTGCACGAGTGGATGATCATCTGATGTCATATTGAAGATATGCCTGAGAATGTATAACAAACTTTTTTTTTTGCTCTGTCAGTAAAATAAACTCTTTCTTCCGCTTTCATTCAGCAGTCACCTGCCTGTAGTTGGTGGCTCTAGTCTGAGTTCATGGACTCTGTGTTTGCTTGGCTCGGCTTGTGTGCACACATGGTTCAGGGAAGTTATCATCACCTGTATGATTGTTTTTCAGAATGTAACCAAGGCCCTTGCTATAAGCCAACTTGAATAACAGTAGTAATAGTTGTACTCATTTATTATTTATTCATTGTGATTTAACTCATCTTACTCACCTAATGATCCTAAAAGGAAGTATTTCATGAGTCATATACCTATGGCTAATACCTAACTACTAATATGCACAAGTGGGTGTGAGCTGTTGCCTAGCAACAGCTGCTGTAAGAAAGACTAAATTAAAGCTGTGAGAAAGGAGGACAGAAAATGTAAGAAGTGAAAAGTGTACTCAATAAAGACTGTCATTATTTTTAATTTTCTATAAAAAGAATAATTTTATTGTGATAACCATGACCAAGTATTTGTTCACTTCTTTCAGCTCTAGGCTGTTGTGCACATATCTGCCTACTTTAGTATGCACTGTAATTAAATTGTGACATTGGTGAGATGGCAGCACCTGTTTGTCTTCTTCTATCCCACCCACTTACTGTATATGCCATCAGGCCATGCAAACAGGTTGTGTGAGCAAGCCAACAAGATTCAGACAGTAGCAGGAGGAGAATGTCTGAAAGAGTTGTTATAACATGTAGCTCAATTTAATTAGTTTAGCTGTATTAAATTAATCAGGAGATGAAAATCCAGGGTGCTGAGCTGAACTAAAATATTCAGCCAAACCAAAACCAGTGGCCATATAACGGTTGATCAAATTGTGAATTATTTCCCATGCAACTGCATCTTTACTTCAGATGTGTACTTCAAAGTTACCAGGTGTGCATGCTAGTTAACCTTATGTTCAGATAGCTCTCTGGGCTTTGGGTAGCTGCATGTCACACATGTAACAAACAAACAAATTACTGGCTTATGCTTGAAAATCACAAATGAATTTGTTTAAGTATTTAATTTATCTGGTCAGACTTGACCAGAACCCGACCACAAACTAATATTATATTATTTTCATCTTCTATTATCTCATATATGCCTTGCTCCTGTTGGGTGTGTGATTGCTATGGTTACCTGAAAACAAAGATGGCGTTGTTAGTTTCAAGTGGTTTTGTTATGTGTCCATATAACCTAAAGGTAACATAAATATGTAGCGTGGAGGAGTAAGAGTCCTCTCATGATGACATACATTTGATTCAAAATGAGAGACGGAGAGAGACAGGTGAGCAGTGTCTCAGGTTTATATATAGTAGCTTATGAGTGAACTGGATTTGATAAAAGATTTGAAAGCACTGTTTTAAAAAGAGGCATTCAACTTTATTTGTTATTTAAAAGCTTGTCTCATTTATTGGCACATTAAAGTGCTTTTTGATGCTCTAGATAACTGTCTGGCGCCTTGTTTCCTCTTAACTGTCTGGAATTTTATTCTCTACCTGCTTCATTGTCACCTATAATCCTCCGTTTACACACATCATGACTTTGCTGCGAGATAATGAATTCCTAGTGGTCAGTCGCCTGTGAAATATGTAAATATTCGCTATGCAGCTTTTTCTAGTCGAAGGAAGGAGAGGAGCGCTGCTGTTGCCAGGGGTGATCAGTAGCTTTGTTGGATGTCAGCTGCCTTTCCTTCTGTCTCACTCAAGGATGAAGGGAGAGTCCTCTCCAGCACATAATCTCATACAGCTGTTTGCAGTGTGTGCCAGCAGGCAGGTGTGTGTGCCAGCAGCAAAACCAAAGCTGTATTTCCTGGAGAGTAAATGGAGCAGCACACAGTGACCTTGAAAAAGTGCAGATGAATTAACTGTAGAAAATAAAGTATGTTAAAGTGCTGATTAATCACCTGTTACCAAAATAGCTTTGCACTGATGTTCTGTGTGTTTGCTAATGTGATGACACCTGGAAAGTGTCCCAGGCAGAAGCTTAGAAGCGCCAGCTCTCAGCTGTAAACTCCATGTCCTTGTCTGCATGTCTCTAGCTTTTTTTTATCATCCATCTATCATGGTTATCATATATTTCATTTCTGTTTTTTTGTCATGCTAAAGTAGCCTAATGAAAATTCCTCTGCTTAGGAATTCTGTCTTTTTGTCTTTTAGTGTTTACTGGAAAACACCATAAAAAGGTGAACACATCTCTCATATTTGGTTCTAAACGTCAGGGATTCGTTCTCTGAAAATAGGTTTTCCTTTAAAGGTATAGATAGGTCAAACAGTTTATTTATGTTCGGTGTAGTACCACACATGAGGATGATGTGTTTATGTATATTTAATATCTCTATTGTTTGTTTTTATACTCCACCAGGAGTCTTATTTTTTTAATCTGGACGATGTAATCGATTGCAAATGAAGTAAAGTATATGAAATAAAGTTTCAAGACTTCAATTTGAGCATTCTAAATATATTTTGATTTTGATTATTTGGTAATTATTTTTACATGGGATAAAAGCTGTACTGCAGTAGATCAAGCTTCATGGAGACAGTGTTCGTAGTGGTGTCCTCCTCCTCTCTGGGGGAAGCAACCATTTAACCACCAATTGACCCTTTAAACCCCTGTAAGATACATGTGTCACAGAAAGATGATACAGTGTGTCGTGGATTGTAAAATTATCCAACACCCCCCATCAGTTCACATAAATATTTTAGTTCCCACTGTATAAGGCAAGATAGAGGTGGATAATGGTGATGATGGTGAACTGCAGAAATTATGTCTTTCATGTTAAAGCATGAACCATTGCTTTCTTCAAAGGAGCTGTGGTTATGTGCAGGTGGATAGGGATTTCTAGACTTGGTCCTTGTGATAAAGTGTTGTCAAAACACACCCATCTACTATAGAGATTTGTGTTGCTCATTTTTTTCTCAACAGAGAAAACAGTTGAAAGACAATGGACCAAGAGAACAAAGAGGGCAGCCCCACCCTGGTTATTTTCCTGTAGGTCTGCATTGAATTGATGCCCCTGGATGTCTAAATGATGATGAAATGAGCACACTGTTTCATTAAATTAGAGCCAACATCCTGAAGAGAAGTACATTCAAAAACACAAAATGCAGAAAGAGAGGCACTGCAGTATTCTGTAGATGTTTGTTGGGTCCAAAAATCTCGGAGCCAGTAATATTTCTTCAGGAAGTAATTTAGAGTTTTTGACAGCTCAAGAGCTTGCAAGCTACATTTTTGCTCACACAGCATCTTGAGTGACTATTGAACTGTTTGCTTGCTTGGAAACCATGGTGTGCATATATCACAATTGCTTCTCTGCTCACAAATCTGTAATTCCTGCTTCCTGGCCTACATGCCTTCACATGATATTGGGCACCTATAAATAAATGGGATCTGAAGGTTTAATCCAGGTTGATCTTAGAGACAGAAGCTTAGTTCCGGTGTTAAAAGAATAATAATAACATGCACAAACAAATCATTACCAGTTGCCATAATGTAAAACCTTATAGAAGAGCAGGTGTGTCTTTGGCCCTCCCACCACTGGTGATTGATTGAATCAGGTCTACAGCACACAGCACATATCAGGAAGGCTTAACGGGGATTTCTGCCATTTCAGAACCTCTCCACCCACTACCAATGTTAAGCAGCTGATATGAATTTAATAAGTCACAGTTTTTTTAGTCACTAGTCCTCTATTGATCATTTGTTTTGAAGAAAACTCAGGCAATGGTTAAACTGAGAACCTTGCAGTCATGCTGTGAAGACTCTATTTAAAATGTCTGTAATTCCTAAATGGTGCATGTCATGTTTTTGTGAAAGCTTTTAGAAGAAAGCCTTAAGTCTACACTTCAATCACATCTTGATTGTTTTATTTCAAATCCACTGTGGTGGAGTATAAAGGCAGAATCATAAAAACTTGGTCACTGCCCAAATACTTCCAACCTAACTGCATCTACAGTATGCTGTCGTATACTTACAGACACAATCAGAGGATAGGATCCTCCTGCTGATGGACTAAAACATAGGATAACAAAATTGTACTTCTCCTTGGTCCTATGGGTTGTCTTGCCGCACATTTCATTATTAGCTTTTCTGTTTGCTGAATTATTAATTGTATTTGTAATCATTTTTGCCTCAGTGAGAAACATCATGACACTGTGTTTGTTTCAGAGTTCAGAGAGATAAAAATGCTAAATGTTCCTGTGGTTTTGTTACACTTGGTACTCACCATGATTGTTTATGCTTCCATCCATATTCGTTAACCACAGCTTTAGCAAGGAGAAAGACCAGTAAAGATTTATGTACGTGTTTTCACTGTGTCCTTATCTGGTTTCATTTGCGTCACATGTACGTGCATATATGTGTGTCTGCTTTAATCATATTTCTGCCTCTGCCAGCTTGTCAGGTTTGATATGTTCACGGATGCGACATCAGTTCGGCACGTGGATACTGTCACTCTGCTGCACGTGCTGCTGGAGGACTTAGTGTGGGACCTATATATGAAATAGGATTATCAGTATATACACACTCTGATTAAATCAAGTGGATAGCCTACACACTGTATTAAAGCTCACACACTATCAGCCTCTTACCCTTAAAACTTAGCCTTAGTATAATAGAACAGTAATATAGATAGTATTATTTATTCTAACACAACCTTGTTTGGATACGTACTGTAGAAAAGAATAAGGAAACAGGAAGCTCCATGAAACGTGTACGCTGCTCTTTAACAGTGTTGTAGGACTGAGTCCTAAAACTTGGAAATCAGTTAGTATAAAGTCCTTCTTAACCGCTAGATGATCCAAACTGAACTTTCTCCTGTGGTGTATGGTGTGGCTATGGCCCAGAAGTGTGTTTGTCAGAGTGAAAATAATTTCTTTTTACATCTTACTCCTTCAGTCACCTGTGCCCGAGAAGATTGTACCTGCCTTTCGTAGGAATTAATGTCAGACGCAATCTCAGCCATTGCAAATCACTTTCAATTTTGTTAAATCACATGTGTTTAGTTTCATTTTCTCCTCTCTGCATTTTGTATACTTGGGTAAATGCTTTAGTACAAACCTTTAATGAATCAGGCCCTAAGTATTTTTCCTCAGCAGCCACAAGAGAAAACAACAAGCCCATTCCGCCCAACCATGAATTTTGAACTTTTTCTGAAACTTTCAACTGCAAAGTGTGGTAAATATATGTGTATTAGACATAATAGTCTTACTTATAGTCATACTCATAGTCTATTAGAGCTGCACACAGTTGTTTTTCTGAGCTTGTCTATGTGATCTTCCAGGACAGTGTTTCATACATTCTCTAAAGGGGCTTACATTAAAAAATTGAAATTAAATTGAGAAGAAATCAGAAAATAATAATAAATTTGATCCATTCCTTAGTCTTTTGCTTTTGTGTCTTAGTTTTTTGGAATGCTAAAATATACACCACCACCCAAACCTTTTGGTTAACCTTATTTGCTTACTTAATAATTACAAGTGTAACATGTCGTTCGGGATTCAGCAGTGCCTAATGACTGAAGTGGCATAGGCAATTAATTTTAATTTTTAAGTTTTAATTAAAGCAATTACTTCTTCAATAAAGACATGACCTGGAGCAGCATTCACTATGACAAGAAACAGCATTTATACCTCACATCAGGAACACTGTTTAGTTTGAAATTACAAAACGCAGAATAGCAACTTCTCCTACAAGGTCAGTTGTTGCTGTTTAAGGCACAATTCCTACTAATTCCCACTTTTAATCACTGAGGCTCAGAACAAGTTTGATTCCTGCCATGAGTAGCGAGTGAAAAATACAGCTCACATCCTGAATGCACAATCTCTCACTGCAATCATTCATCCCCACTGAGATCATGATTTGGAGAGGTTGTTAGAATCCTGCCAAAGCCTGTTGAAACTTGAATCAGAACTATCAAGTAAATTGCCTGCATCTTGTTCCTGGACTGCTTTCTACATCTTGGCACTACACTGTATTTTCAACGGTGAGAAACATTTGTCTATTCTTCTCTGTTCTTCTGAGTATACACACTGCTTTTGTCTCTACTGTGCTGCAGACTTTAGGGCCTTTCCGGTTTCAAAACCCCTTTTCTGGTTAGACGAGATGAGGCAGTTTATCTTTTGTCATAACCACTGGTAGACAAACAAGTAGAATGCCCTATGGTTCAGGCGCACAGAGGTTATTTACTCAAAATGGAAGCCATGTCTGGACTGTGAACCCCTAAAATCTGCTGTGGAGAGTTTGCTCCGTAGGAAGTCATTAAATCACATGTGGAGGGAGCAAGCTGGGCCAGCCAGCATGTGATATGTGGAATGAATCTATGGTGGCCAGACTTGATTGCTGGCTGCTGCACATTTAGGTATGCATGGATAAACCCTCAAGACATTAGGACATGCATGCACACATAAAAAAGCTGTTAAAACATGTAGCAGCATCTGTGTTAAGTCACACAGTATGCACCAGAAAGATCGCTGGTATGCAGCATATGGTACTGTAGTGTGACATAACCATTTTTACGGTTGTTTCCTGTAGGGTGAAAGGGTCAACCAGCCGATGGTTTCTCACACTTTAAATCAAAAGGTCCCGGAGGGAGGCGTGGGGTCTCCAGACTTGCTTATTTGATGCCAAAAAAACCCAGACTCAAAACTGTTAGAAATTTCAACTTCATGGTGGCTTTTTGTTTGTTTTGGATCTTTCATAACACAATTTTGTAATTCTTTTATATAGTTGAAAGATCAGTAAATCGTTTCTCATTCTGAACCATTTGTTGGTCATTTAAAAACCAAACTATCCCATGAAATATCAACTCCAATCTTCACTGTTTATATTCAGTTCAAGTTACTCTCACCAATACTTGTACTCGAACAAGCCTGTTCCACAAGACTGTCTTTCTACTGCACACACATTGTTCTGCTGTTAATCTGTATACTATTTAAGCTCATACATGGCCAAAGAAACCCCGGCCTTTTACGTTTGTATGACTAAGACCTGTGTTCCTCTAAAAAGAGACATTTAAGCCTCAAGTCAACATTTGTCGTATACACACAGTGTTCACATTATGTAGTGCTGCTGAGCCCTGCTTGCCTTCAAAAATGACCCAACTGGTTTAACAAACTGAAGGACAGAAAGAGTCATTGTCAACTGTCATCCCTCTTTCTCCCCGTACTTGTTTCTTCCACAGCATCAATTGCACATATTTGTCTTCCTTTCTTTTTTGTTTGACATCAATCTACAGGTATACTATGCTGTTCCCTTCACTTTTGTATCTGTCCACCATTATTGGTATATGTCATATGAATCGACATCAGGACTGCAGCAGCAAATCGTAGATTACTTGAGTCTGTTTTTGAAGTGGGTGTCATTAGAGAGGTGCAGGACAAGACGTGGCTGGAGGGAAGATGGGGATAGAGGAGATAATGGATTCACTAATGTTTGTAGAAGAGAAGGAGCATTGGGACAAGAGGATGGCTTGATTGATATAGACTGAAAGACAGAAATGAAGTTAAAGTTGAAGATGAATAATCTCTATTGTTACTGTACTGGAGTCCTGGTGACCTCCTTGATATATCACAGATTTACGCATTAAATGGGTCATAAGCTACATTGTGAGCTGGAGTCACATGCAGGCATCTAAGCATGAATGAAAACACATTGCTCAAAAAAAATCACAGCAATTTGGGGAGAACAGAGCTGGACTTAAGCACAGGAAGTAGACAGCTGTCTTGTTGAATTGTGGGTGCTGCTCCAACGCAGCTTCCCTGAAGTGACAAATGAAATAGTCATAGAGCTCCTTCTGGCTCACGGGCGTCTCATGCAAACTAAAAGGACTCTCACTCTCTCACATCTGGGATCCAGTTAAACAGCTGGTTTAGATTTGGCCCAGCTTTCTCTGCCTTTGTTTTAGATCTGCTCACTTAGTTTTGTATGCTGTAGTTTCCCTTTAAATCCTGCTATTATTTTCAGCTTCATATGTCTTTTCTTCTTCCTGTTTACTCGTTTTCAAATCCTTCACTCTCCCTTTTTCTCCTTCTCCACCCACATTCCTGTCACCCCAGGCTGTATATGACGTGGTGTGTAGGAAGCTAAACAGACTTGCGTCACGAGTTTGGAAAACTGACTTCAATTTCCGGTGTCTTCAATAATTCACCTACTTGTTTAAGCTTTTTTTGAGTGATTCTTCTCAGCTCTTCCTGTGTAAGCTCAGCTCCGGTGTGTTGAGACATTTGTCATTGGCCTTCTTTTCGCAGGTTGTTGACACAGGCTCGCTGTGTGTTTGGCAGCCCACCAGTCCTGATCCTAACTGAATCCCCACAGTGCAGAAACCTCAAGTGTGATTGACCACAGGCTGATCTTTTATATGAGGAGAGACACAAACGCTGATTGCTCTCTTAGAAACTGATGGATTCCCTTTTCACATTCCCACTCTTTACATTATACAGCCTGCATCCCAGCCTCAGTCTCTATGGAATTTTCTTGTAACCAAATGAAAACATTTCCATCTGCTGCATCAGCAGTCCTGCACTTTGTTGAATTCATCATTCCTCCCCCCACAAAGTCAAATGGGGAGTCCTTCCTTCCATTTGTTCAATGGATCTCCCATTGCATACAAGTGGAAAAATCAGAACAGCTGAAGCACAGTCATCAGGTCAATAATGGACAATATGTCTTGGAGCAGGAAGGAAGGGTGATCATGCTCAATATACCATTGCTTTGGTGTGTGTGTGTGTGTGTGTGTGTGTGTGTGTGTGTGTGTGTGTGTGTGTGTGTGTGTGTGTGTGTGCGCGTGTGTTTGAGCAACCTCCTATTCAGCTGTCCTCAGATTGTTTGATTCATTACTCATTCCTCCCATCATTATGAGCCATTTTATTACTCCTTTCATTGAAACAGATTTAACCTCTATGGCCATGAGCAGGCAGCCTGATTACAGTTATTATTTTTAATAAAGTGTATTGACTCTGGAATCATTTGGTCTTGTC